>JAOWBN010167780.1:0-18327 GCA_028565015.1 Pinguicula moranensis
AGCAGGTCGAGCTGAGTTTAGCATGGTAATGACCCCTGTAGCCATTTCAATGGCAGCCTGCATAGCTGAGAGTCATTTGATCACTGCTACACAACATCCCCCATTATCTTTTCTAAACTCCTCACTGGCCTTTTGACCTTGTATCTTGATTCGGGATATGTTTCCTTTTAGGACTTTTCATTTAGTGTTTGTTTTAGTTTTTCTTATTTTTATTTTCATCTTACAATAGGTAAGATACTTGTACATAAACTCTTTTTTATTTTTCATATTGAATTTTGGCTTATCAAAAAAAAAAAGATTGCCCCTCATTACGCCTTCTTGCCGGGAGAAGATGCTGCTTCCCAGCTCTTATGGCTGCTCGTCTTAGTTTTTCTGTTGATGTGTAGGGATTGTCCACATCATCTATTGCAGTTTGCTTGTTTCCTCAGCACCGTTACATATTCTTGTAATAGTAAAGTAAAAGCTCCCGAATAAGCCACTTATGCACACCTTACACCTGAATTCCTGGACTCAATGATAAGGGGGGAGGGGGCGAGGGGTAGTGAGACAAAAGAAACAGTACAGTGCTAGAGCTAGCTCCGGTGGAAGCCAAGTTGATGAAGATTTACACCGAACGATTCTGACTGGGTGAGGATTTGTTCCCCAGGTGCGTAAGGCTACCCACGGAGGGGGGAGATAGCTTTGCAAGGAACAGAACCTAGTTGACGGTGATCACCGTGGCCAGTTACATCGGAGTATCGGTGGCGAAGGCACTGTTCATCGAGCAGGATCACTGTTAATCGATCGGGAAGGATGTGCTGATGCTCACCGAGGCCAGTTACATCAGAGTGTGTTTCAACTTTCCAGTAGAGGCATCAATCATAACAAGGAATCTTACCTAATTCCACTAGATAAACTAAGTGAGAGAGACACCAACAAGTCACCCAGATAGTTGTTGGGCGTGCACCAGTCTTGCTCCACTAACCTGTCCTGAAAGTGATTCAAAAAGCATTCCGTAACTTGTTCAGGTTCCTCCATCCAGATATTTCCACTCCACACACCCTTGGTGAAATCCCTTCTCCTGTTCTTGTTTAACCATCCGTTGAAATAAGCAGTATTAGCATCCCCTTTTTGGATCCAATTTATTCTTGATTTTTGGTAGAACATCCTGTCTATGTGTTTAGTGAGCTTACTCAGTTGAGGATGTTTTGCTGCTCAACCTCAAAGATACGTGGTACTGCAGCCTCTGCCATAATCTCCATTTCAAGAAGGCTAAGTAATGTTAGTGTAGGGCTGCTAATACAGAGTTTAGTAGGACCATTTTCCCTCCCACAGGCAGAAGCTTGTGATCCCATGATTGCACTGTCCAACTGTACTTTTTTAGAACAAGCTTCCATGTTGTCTGTTTGAGTGGATTGGCTCCAACTGGTAAACCCAAATTTTAAATTGGGTGGAGCCAGTTTTGCATCCCATGTATGAGGCCATTTCATCCAGCGTAGTCTCAGGTATGTTAATGCCAATCAACTAACTTTTGTTGTAGTTGATGTGCAGCCCAGATACAAGCTCAAAATTTAGAAGAACAACCTTTAATGTTTTCACTTTATTCCAAGAAGCTTGTCCAAATATTAGGGTATCATCAGCAAATTGTAGGTGAAATATAAGTACTCTATTCTTGCCAATCTCTAGTCCTCTAAATTTAAGCAAATCCAAAGCCCTTTTTTATCATATTAGACAGTCCTTCAAGCGCTAGCAAAAACAAGAATGGTGAGATGGGATCACCTTGGCGCAGTCCCCTCTTTGGGAAGAACTCTTTAGTTGGGCTACCATTGATGAGGATAGAGGTTGAAGCAGACTCAAGGAGTTCCTTAATCCACCAAATCCAACTCATTGGGAATTCCATTTTGACCATCACCTCTGTTAGATAGGTCAATTTTTGTTTTTTATAAGCCAAATTTTATAAATAATATAAAAGTATTTACAAGAACAGAATAAGAGACAAAAGATACACACAAGTCTAAGACAAAGCAGAAGATGTAGTGGGCGATGAGTCTATAATGGTGAAGTTGGTGAGTGGTTCCTTGATCATAAACTATGTATCCTGCCCTTCTATAAAACCTCCATTATAGCAAAGGGTAACGAGTGTATGGCTCCCCTAACGTCATGAATGCACAAGCATCTCCGCATTCAGTTCATCATCATCACTCGCACTTCACCAAGTCTGGATGTCATGACTATCAACTTATCGATGCCATTTTTCATAGGAATATCGTTACATAGCTCGTTCCAGCTTGCTGAGCCATCCCTGTAATGTATAGAAGGTATGTCTAGTTAGGCAAGGATATAAACATTCACTTTCAAGACAACCATACGACCTCTTTCACCTTCTATTCTCATCACCATCATCATTTCTAGTCTGCCTGCCCTAGATGAAAGTACTCTCTAATTTTTTCCCCACATTTCGCTACTGTTTCTTCGCTATGTCATCCGCCCAGTCGATATCAATCTGCATGTAGTCTGCAAGAGTGAGATCTTATATGCTTTGTGGATATTCCATGGTTGCGTTTCCAGCTCTTAGGCAAATCAGGAAAGATGTGGTGTGGCGCATCAGAAAGATCTCTGTCCATCCGATCATTTTGACATGTCCCCATAGCGCATTCAAGACATATTCACTTTGTATAATACTGTCATAGTCGAGTTATCTCTATTTTTTGAGTGCATCATGATTGTCCAGTAGTTACTTCCTTAGCTGGTGGACTTGATGACACCTTTGTTTGCTCAGAAATCGTGAAATGTGTCCAACTGTCTTGTATTAGCTCACATGTTGTCTTTTAGTGGCATACTCAGTAATGATCCATAGAACCAACACATTACGGCTGTTTATTGATATGAAAATCTCCTCCAGTCTGGACCTAATCTGTACCACAATGTCATAATCGAGAAATAAGATGACACAAGACAACACAAGACAGTCAGCATATAGTTGAGCCATCAGAAATGATTTCATATTTTGTGTTCATGTAGGGTTTTTTTTTCTGTAATCCGTGTTAGCTTGTGGGCTCTCCTACTGGACTTACCTGTACCACATTGACAGAAAATCAAGTAAGCTGGTTCCAGAAATAAACAAATTCTTAGTGGAGAGGAAGTAAGTGCCTTTCCACTAGAATTCATATTTCACTTAGTTGTATGCTTTTTCACCCTCCATGCATCATATTGCAACCTTAAAACAAACCAAGATAATTCCAGTTCTAAACCTTAGGTTAGCTGAGTTTATTTAAAACTGCATGCATGTAGTTGGGTGTGTATGCCAGTCATACAGTGAGTAACAAAAGGCTTTCGTTTTTGATTTAATTCCTAACCACGAGTCATATTGAATACACTGTATGATATTTGAACTATATAGCTCAATGTTTGTAAAATGCATTCTATTGCGAGTTTTCCAGATATGCCACATGAAAGAGATCCATATTGATTTCCAAGCCGCCAGATTTATCATTCCTGGTTTGTTCTGACAGAAAACATCCAACGTAGGAACTTCATTTGGGGACCAACTGAGTACCTGTTCTTCTTCTTTCCCAAGCCATGTTTGCAATTCCTGCCATACAGTAATTGTTGCAGAACAGTTATGGAATAAGTGGGTTACAGTTTCCATACCTGATCTACAAAGAGTGCATCCTTCTTCTTGATCCACCGGGATTATCTTTCTTGTCTTGAGGACATTTTTAACAGGCACTGCATTCTGAAATTTTTTCCAGCAGAGTGTAATATGTTTTGTTTGTGAGAAGCAATTCCATAATGCTGCTAATACAGCTCTCCCCGTGTCTAAGAAAGGTGAATCCAGTCCTTCGAGTAGCAGATTGTAGCTCACTTTTGTTGTGTATCTCCCAGACAGCTCCTGTGGAAATACATATTGATTTGCACTCATCTCTGTTGGTGCAACTGATTGGAGTAATAAAAGCATACTTTCCAGCGAAGATTGCTCATGTGATCTCAACGGTATTCTCCACTTTAAATTCCATCGCCGGCAGTTGATGGTCTCTGATTGGGCCATCAGCCCCAAGTACATGCCAGTAAAATCAGGCTGTGTGGGACTGGCTCCGCCTGGAGACATTGGATCCTGGCAAATCGATTCCAAGGTTTAGATAGTAGTAGAAATTGATTCATAATTCATTCCACTCAACATTTTCTTGCACTTACAAATCTTGGGCTGATGAAAATGGCTACTTCACCATAATTAACAGGTGCACGCCCAGGGGCCTACAATTTATATGCTTGGGTACCGGGGATCATTGGATACTTTAAACACACATCTGACATTGCCATCCAACCAGGTTCCGTCAAACTTGTCATAATTCAAAAGAATCTTATTTCACTAAATCAACAAAAAATGACATAAAAACCATACATGAATCCATCAAGCAAACAAGTACAAATCGGATATCTTTTTTATTATCCTCCAAGAAACGGTCCAGCATTCTGGAAAATTGGGATCCAGGATCGTGCTGCAGCCGAATTCTACATTCCTGATCCAGCCCCAGACCTTGTGAACAAGTTATTCGTTAACAACATAGAAAAGTAAAAGCTTTACACTAGGCGTTTAACACCATTTCCTTGTCAATCACACACTATACTAACATTTGCAATTTCAGTTATAGGCAATACGGGTTGTGGACAGATACACAGATTTATATCCAAACCAAGATACCGCTTTAACTATTGGTGTCAGCAATTTTAGCAAAGACTTGTTTTTCGCCCATGTAAACAAGTATTGTTCCTCCTTTAAACGAGGCCTGCAAACAAGGTTCCATGTCTCATTCTTTTCTATCATGTTCAGCTCTCCAACCATGGCAGAGTGCCAAACATTGTTTTGAAGTGCTTGTGTAACAGTTTTGGGCTCTTGCATGGCCACTGTTAAGGATATTATTTGTATTAATCATTATTTGTAATATAAATGTATATTATTGTAAAGTAGAGAAAAGTTTACTTTATAATATTTTAGAAATAGTGGGTATACTTTGTAATATTTGTAAAGTTTGCTTATATGTACCCACATACACATTAAGAAATGTGTGGTGGTTTATGCAATAATAAACATTTGCTCTTCATCCAACTTTCTTCTCTCTTCTCCACGTTAGATTTCAGCAAGTATTCTGCAAAACATCTTTTAGATCTAAAATCAATCTTCAAACATCGTCATGGTATCAGAGCGATACACGGAGGCTTCACTGCCATTTTTCGATCCTGTATCTTACATCTTCCTCTCTCTCTGTTTCCTGCAATTTTATCAATAGTTTTTTTTCAAAAAAAAATAAATTTCAAAGAATATTATTTTCAGTTTTCCTCCATCGGTCAGTCAAGTATACCGCCATGAAGGCGATGTCGCGGCGGTGGGCATGCAGAATTTTCGATTTGAACAGATCTGGCGCTAGAAACTCGCAGATCTACATTTTTTTTCTTCTATCTCTCACCTTTGCCCTCACCGATAACTAACCGCGGTGGTGATGTTGAAGGCGAAGTCCAAATCTTCAAGTTGCTCTTCACTTCGCGTGTGCAGATCTTAGATCTATCACTCTTTCTCATTAATTATTTGTCTACCTACTCTCACATCTATCCCTCTCTCCTATCACTCGTCATTGTATATTTAAAAAGGGGTCTTCACATCTTCACGTGTCCTTTTCTCTCTCCACTTTTCACAATTTCTTCATATGTCTTTTCACCTGTCCAATCCTTTTCCTTTCTCGATTTCCTCGCCCATCACATCATTCTGTCTTCTTCCTTTAATTTGTATCTCTCACACGTGAACTTAATCATCTTTTGTTTTATTTTTTATTTTTTATTTCCTCATCTTCAATCTCTTTCATATCTCTGATATATTTCGGTATTTCTATATTTTAAAAGCTGAACCACCACTCTGCAGTATCATTGCTATAGTTTATTAAAAAAATCCAAAAAAAAACAAAAAAAAACAAATGTTCATCACTTTCGTATTTTTGTTCCTTATTCACAGGATTATTTTCAAGCTTCACATCAGTTTCACCGGATGTTTGCTTGCGGGGGAGTGTTACGGATATTATTTGTATTAATCATTATTTGTAATATAGATTTATATTATTGTAAAGTAGAGAAAAGTTTACTTTGTAATATTTTAAAAATAGTGGGTATACTTAGTTTGTTTATATATACCCACACACATCACGAAATGTGTGGTGGTTTATGCAATAATAAACATTTGCTCTTCATCCAAATTTCTTCTCTCTTCTCCACGTTAGATTTCAGCAAGTATTCTGCAAAACATCTTCAGATCTAAAATCAATCTTCAAACATCGTCAGCTACATTGCATCTATCATAGTGTGAGGATCTCCTCCTGAATTTTCAGTGGTTAGATGTTCAGACTCATTTGAACAATCAGGTTCTAAGCTTCGTTCCTGTTGTATGAGTTCTGAACTTTCAGTTTCTTCACGATATTTTTCAGCCACATGAAGCACCTTTCCACCTGATTTCCAATTCCAAAAACTGGACTCATTGAATTTAATGTCTCTGTGCACACCTATCCGCTTTGTATTGATCGTATAGCCTTTGCTTTGGGAGCTGTAGCCAACAAAGATGCCAACTTCGAACACATTTTGGAGCTGGAATCAAAACATGGCAAACACATCCGAACACCTTGAGATTTTCTACATTTGGCTTCTTACCATACCACATTTTGAATGGAGTCGCACAATTGAGAGACTTGGAGGACAACATGTTGCTTATACACACTGCAGATATCTGAATGTACTAGTTCCAATTTGCTGGTTGCTCTATTGGAATTGCTTTTAAATGGGAGTTTGCTCTGTTTTCCCTCTTGACATGCTTCATAAACAGTCTTTTCATCTTTTACCTCGGGTAGGTTGAGAACTACCTTTGTTTCATGCATCTTTTTCAACGTTTTCAGATTGCAGTGACCCAACCTTTTGTGCCAAAGGTTAGTTTTTTCTGTCACCATGTTGCAGGATTCATGTTCTTCTGCAAACATTGATATTTCAAATAATATGTTCTTCATCTTGAGGGTCATGGCATGCTGTCCATGTCTATCTTTTGTCACACATTCTGTTTTTGAAATGTAGATCATAATCATTTTCATGCATCTGACCTATACTGAGGAGACTCTGATCCAACTCAGGAACATAGCATACATTTTCCATGACTTTGATTCTGATTTCCGAGGGGCTTTTTAATCAAGAGTGAGCCTTTTCCAAGTGCATCAACTAACCATCCATCTCCAACCTTGACTTTTGTTGTAGCAGTGCGATTTATATGTCTGAAAACATCCAGCCTATTAGTCATGTAGCAGGTGATTCTCATGAGAATCTCCAATTTCCAGATTTCTGAAGGCAAACAATTTTTCTTCCATCATGGTGGTGATTTCAGCAAGCTTTTCTTTGTCATTCTGTTTGTTTTTGTAGACTTTGTCCACACAACCTTCTTGGCCACACACTTTGCAAATAGCATCCGGGTTGTACCAGCAATAATCCACCATATCGTTCTTTTGTTTGCAATGGAAACATGGCGGAAATTTTCCTTTTCGTTCCTTTTGTTCATTAACTTTTCGTTTTGTACCACTGCCACCTCCTTGGAGGTCTTAGCTCCATAGAATAAGGGCAGATTATGAGGAATCCTTATTTCGCATTTTTCTCCGTTGCTCCTGAGTTTGAAGAGTATAGGGATACTAACAAGAATCATGTACACAACTCTACTTTCAAATACATCTTTACCTAATAGTCTCAATTAATTTACAACTTGAGTAATCATGTCAGCATAAATCTCGATGGTTAGACTCATCCATTTTTAGGGCTTCAAACTTGCGCCATTGGTTCAGCGGCTGAATTTTTTTTATTACGGTCATTTTCATTGGACTCGCCTTTCAGCTTTGCCCTGTAACGCACCTGTTAATTCGGTCGGTTAAGGAACTGTGGGGGTGGGGGGAGGAGAAGGAAGAAGAAGAAGGGAGGAGGGAGGAGGGTGGAGGGTGGAAAAGCTATGGAAGGGAATTGATAACTTTCATTGCCTAAGCATCAGTACATGCGGATTACATATTTTTAGGCCACCTCTATCTAACACACCACAACATGCTTAACTAACAAACTAAATGGCCATTACACGACTTAAAGCGTACATAACAAAATTGGTAATTTATAACAAAAGGCTTCTGTTACTCGTCGGTTGATAACGATTTCTTCTCTTATTTCTATGCCACGTGCGACAACATCCATTCTTTAAACATTACTCTCCTCTTCATTTTGGAAGCCATTTCCCTTTTGTCTTCCAGCTTTGAAAGACATGGGCGCCCTTTTTCAGGTAAGCCTATTACTATGCCCCTCTCTTTATAAGATTCTTGTCCTCGAGGATATGCGTTAGGGTAATGCTGGTTGATGAATGCAACATCTTCCCATGTTGCTTGTGCTAGTTTAGAGTGACCTAGAGCATTGTGCTCTTGTTAGTTTCATCTATAATTGGCGAATTTCACGGACGAGAATAAAATGGGCTTTGGTGACACCACCCAATTTAATTGCAATTTAATTGGGTTTAATGAGATTAAATCCGAATCATTATTTTGCATTTGGGCTTGAGTTTAAACTCAAGCCCAAGGACTTAAAATTCATTTGGGCTTTGAGCCCAAATCAAAGAGACTTAAGACTCCAGTCGGTCGAGAAAAAAAGAGAGAGAACATTTCCACTGTTTTCTCATCTTCTTCGTCGCAAAACTGAAGAAAACTCACGACCGAAACTCATAACTTCCGCCGTGAAATTTCCGGTCGCCGAATTACGGGTCTAGCAGCCCCTTCATTAGCCAGGGAGTGCTCCGGGTAGCGAATCACCTACGTTGGTGGTTTCCGTGAACTTTTTCCCACGTTTTTCGGTTTCAAGATTTTCAGATTTTCGATGGGTTCGATCAAATTCGCCGGAGTTGAGGTAAGCGTGGCTAACTCTTCGTCTAGAACACGGATTAACATGTTTATAGGCTCGATTTCACCTTGGTTCCGGATTTGAAAGTTTTTGAAAATTTTCGAAATGGAGCACTTGATCCTACAATTACTGGAGCCTGGATTACGTGTTTAATTCGTATTTGTGGAGTCTGAATTCATGAAATTGGTTGTCAATTTGTGAAATTTGAAAATCCCGATCGTGTTCTATGAACCCTAAGTTTGGATTTTTCGGTTTTGTTTCAATTGAAGTTAATTAATGGTTTAATTATGTAATTGGAAGGTTGAATTACATGATTATGTGTTCAATTAAACTTAGGATTGAAAACCTGAATTGATCAAGAACCCTAGATTTAGGGTTTTATGATTTTGTCTTGATTTGGTTCAATTAGGTCTTGAATTATGAAATACGTGAATTTGATTCGTTGACTCGTTGTTTCGAATCAATGTGAATTTATTATATTCAATTTGTGAAATTGAATTATAATAATTTGCGTAGCGTGTTAGATTGTGCTAACTCGGTTTTGCAGGATATTGAGTGGCATAACATAATTTTTAGATTATGACATACGTCTGTAATTGGCCTGTTGAGCCTTTATTAATTAAGGGCGATATGTTATGTCATTTATTAATTCATGGCAATGTGTTATGCCATTGTTTTCTATTGGCAACCTGTTTATGCCAATTTTAGAGGTTCTTGTGCCAAGTAGTTAGTTGGTTAGTTCGAGTTCATGGGATGAAGTCTCGAAGCGGCATCCAACTGCTCATGGATGATTTGGCCACGTAGATGACACTTCAAGATTGAAGATGTCATATTACTCAACAGAAATAATTGCATTGAATGTGATTATTTCTTTCTTTCTTTCTTTCTTTCTTTATTTAAATGCTTTATTCGTGCTCTTGACTGTTGATGTGATTAACTTGTTTTCAAAGCACGAATTGTCCCTAAGGGTTAAAAAATTAGGACGTAATGCACTTCCTATTCTATCCTTTTCAAACTACTTGAATAGGGTTGATGTTTAACCTACTCAATAGGCATCGCCTTGTATCTTGTAGGAGTTGAGGTCGTGCGAGGCGTATAGAATAGGTTTGTATAATAGGGATACCGGATAAGATTCGAGCCATAGTGCAAGGTGTTAACAATACACGAGGTGTCATTAACACACCGAGAGTCATATGCGGGGCATGTGATTAACCAAGAGAGGTTTACCTAAATAAATCCACTCTAAGTTCATGCCAAAGCTGGCTTGGCGTGGTAAAATGTGGGTCTTGGGCCTACTGCATACATGGACACAATCATATATATAGTAGGATTCAATACTATTTTTGAACTGAACACACAACATGACACTGAACTAAATCTTTGCATTTTTCTGATGTTTTGTAGATGATGGTATCTAAGGCTCCAAACACATATCCCCTCGCATATGTAATGGAACAAAACAAGCTCAACGGTTCCAATTTCACGGATTGGTACCGTAACCTGAAAATCGTTTTGAAACATCAAAAGAAGGATCATGTTCTAGATGTACCTATTCCTTTACCTCCACCTGTTACAGCTTCACGTGCTGACGTGGAACAGTACGAGAAGAAAGTCGATGAAGCAAATGAGGTTAGCTGCCTCATGCTTGTATCCATGATTCCCGATCTTCAAAAATGGTTTGAGAATTGGAAAGCATACGACATGATTTCCGAGCTCAAGAACATGTTTCGATAGCAAGCACGATGTGAGCGTTATCGTATTGCTAAAGAGTTGCTTGAATGTCGCATTGCTGAGGGAGCCTCGGTCAGTATGCCCGTTCAAAGAATCATGGGCCTAATAGAACAACTTGGGAAGTTGGGTTCTATCATCGATAAAGAACTCTGCACTGATCTCATATTACATTCCTTGCTATCGAGTTTTTCGATGTTCATGATGAATTATAATATGGCAGGAATTGTAAAGTCGTTGAATGAGTTGCATTGGATGCTATCGACGGCTTAGATTTTTATCAGGCGGGCTCCTGATATGTTTTCAGTGTCAGGGTATAGTAGGGTATAAAAGAGAAAGGAAAAGGATAGGTTCAAGGGCCAGCAAAAGGTAAGGGCATGGTTCCTGTTAGGAACAAGAGCATACCTAAAACACAAAGTATTCAACTATTCAACTCAAATGATGATAACTCAACCCTCTTATGGCATTGTCACTTGGGTCATATTAACGAGAATCACATAAAGAAGCTCCAAACTAGTGGACTTCTGAATTCTTTTGACTGTAAGTCAACTAAGAGGTGCGAATCTTGTTTACTTGGGAAGATGACCAAGGTACCTTTTAAGAAGGTTGTCGAGAGAACCACTGAGCTATTAGCATTAGTGCATACAGACGTGTGTGGTCCTATGAGCACAAATGCACGGGGTGGGTATTCGTACATCATTACGTTTACTGATGATTTCAATAGATATAGCTATGTGTATCTGATGATGCACAAGGCTGAATACTTGGAGAAATTCAAGGAATTTCAAAATGAAGTCGAAAATCAACTTGAGAAGAAGATTAAGGCAATACAATCGGATCGTGGTGGAGAATACCTGAGTTTTGAGTTTTTTGATCATTTTAAAAATTGTGGAATAGTTCCCCAGTTGTCTGCACCTTGAACACCGCAACAGAATGGTGTGTCCGAACCTAGAAACCGTACTTTGATGGATATGGTACGGTCGATGATGAGTCGTACAGAATTACCTTTATCCTTTTGGGAATACGCCCTTGATACGGCTATGTTCACCTTAAATAGAGTTCCTACCAAATCAGTGGATAAGACTCCGTATGAGATATGGAGGGGAAGAGTTCCTAACTTGTCTTATTTCAAGATTTGGGGTTGTGAAGCTTATGTTAGGCGTTTGACACCTGACAAGTTTGGTCCTAGATCTGACAAATGCTTTTTCGTATGATACCCGAGGGAAACCAAGGGTTACTACTTCTATCAATGGTTTGATAACAAAGTGTTTGTTGACCGATATGGTGAATTCTCGGAAGAGGATCTCCTTTCCAAGGAAAGTAGTGGGAGAAAAATCATTCTTGAAGAAATTCGAGATGATCCACTACCAGAAAATTCGGGTCACACCGAAGTTGAGCAAGTTCCAAGCGAGGCTTTGGAATCAGCTGCACCACCTATTAAAAGGTCAGAGAGAGTAGTCCGAGAACCTGAGAGGTACTTAGGACTACATGAGATATTACTTATTGGTGATGTCAACCCTATGACTTATACCGAAGTATTGTCACGAGATGATTCCGAGGAATGGCTTAAAGCATGAAATCTGAATTGCAATCCATGGAGACAATCATGTCTGGGACTTGGTTGACTTGCCTGACGGGGTAAAACCTATCAAAAATATATGGGTTTTCAAGAGCAAGACCGATATGGATGGCAATTTAACTGTTTACAAGGCACGTCTGGTTGCTAAGTGGTTTACTCAAATCAAAGGGATCGATTATGAGGAAACATTTGCACCAGTAGCTAAGTTTCAGTCTATTCGGATCCTTCTAGCTATTGCTATTTTTCATGATTATGAAATATGGCAGATGGATGTCAAAAACGCCTTCTTGAACGAGGTTCTTGTAGTGGATGTGTACATGGTACAACCTGACGGTTTTGTTAATCCTAAAAGAGCTGAAAATGTATGCAAGCTTAATAGGTCCATTTATGGACTAAAGCAAGAATCTCGAACTTGGAACATGAGGTTCGATGATGAGATCAAACATATGGGATTCATTAGAAACACAAAAGAACCTTGTGTTTACAAGAAATTGTGTGGGAGCTCAATAGTATTTTGGGTGTTATATATCGATGATATACTGTTGATTTGGAATGACATTCCCATACTTGAACATGTCAATGTCTCGTTGAGTACGGTTTTCTCAATGAAAGACTTGAGCGAGGCTACCTATAAATTAGGTATCCCGATCTATCGAGAGAGATCAAAGAGACTCATAGGTCTGAGTAAGAGTACATACATATGAAAGGTGTTGGAGAGATTCAACATGCAAGATTCCAAGAGAGGTTTCCTACCGGTACATGGTATCTCTCTCAGTACGTCTTAGTGTCCTAGGACACGTGTGCAGAGAGAGAATATGAGCATAATATCCTACGCATTGGTGATCAGGTCGATTATGTATGCCATGTTATGTACGCGCTCTGATGTGTCTTATGCTTTAAGAACTTAGTACTTGAGAAGGACTAAGGATTTGATTTTAGTCTATAGTGGTGAGGAGTATCTCACATGTACAGGGTACTGTGATGCTAGCTTCCAAACCAACCGAGATGACTCAAAATTACAAACAGATTATGTATATGCTTCATGGTGATGCCGTATGTTGAAGAGTTTCAAATAAGATAATACGGCTGATTCCACTGTTGAAGCGGAATAGATATACATGTTTTTGCTTCCGAGACTTGCAAAATGGGGATATGGATACAAGAGGTCGTTGATGAGCTTGGTGTTGTTCCAAGCATTGTGCATATCCAACAACATCATCACATTATTCAGAAATTTGTTTAAAATAAAGACATCAGAACGTGCAAAGTAGGTACGGACAACAACACAGCCGATCCACCAATAGAACCATTTCCTCTGGCACAGCATGAGAGTCATGTTGGTGCTATGATATACGAGAACTCGACTTTTGGACTGATGCGTATATGAACCGATAGAGTTTGGTACGTGGTACCTTTTTAGCTCTAGTTCAAGTGGGAGATTGTTGGGTATGTGACCTAGAGCATTATGCTCTTGTTAGTTTAATGTATACTGGATGATTAAAATTATTTTGTTTCTTGAGTTTTGTATATGTATATTATGGATCATTTGGGTTGATGACTCAAATTGTGAAACTTCATAATTTTATCAAACTCTAAATTAGTCCCTAGTTTTAAAAATCATTAGCAAGGGAACAACTAGATGACTAAATCGACTAGCATGTCGATTAATGCATTATCATGTTTCACAGATCATTGATACGAGTAATCTGTTTAATCACATTAAATACGAGTGTATGGGATACATGAATATTTGACTTGATTGATGGATTGTGTTTGTGTCTATATTAAATCGGATCATAAAGCATTGCTAGATGCCGCTTATATAGATCCTATCAGGTCGTTCTATTTGGTGAACTGAAAAATTAAATAATTAATTATATGAGACATAATTGGCGAGTTTCCCAGACGAAATTGAATTGGATTTCGATGGGACCCGAATCCAATTTAATTGCAATTTAATTAAAATTGAATATAATGAGATTAAATTCAAGTTATTGGGCCCAAATTAAATTCGGGCCCAAATCAATTAAATGCTTTTGGGCCGATAAGCCCCAAATAGATGAAGTCTCATTTTATCGGTCGGTCGCGATAGAGATGAAGGATTTGAGAATTCTGCGGGAATCCATCTTCTTCGTTCACGAAAGTTCCGACCGACTTTGCCGTAAAAATTCCGACGCCGTGAGACGCCGTTGTCACCGGAAATAGGGTCTAGCAGCCCCTTCACTAGCCAGGGAGTGCTCCGGGTAGCGAGCTTCTACATTGGAGCTTCCGTGATCTCGTTTTTGTACGGGTTCCCTTCGAATTCCGGCGGGTCTTCCGATTCTCAGGCCAAACGAGGTAAGTTGGCTTCCATTCACTTCTAGAACACGGATTAGCATGTTTTAGGCTCGATTTCAAGCTTGGTTCCGGATTTGAAAGTTTCCGGAAATTTCGAAATCGAGCCCTTGGATCCTACAATTGGTATCAGAGCCTGGATTACGTGTTTAATTCGTGTTTTTGGAGTATGAATTCACGCAATTGGTTTTCAATTTGGTTGAATTTGAAAATCCCGTACGTGATTAGAGGATTTAATTATGTAATTAGAAGTTTAATTATGTAATTAGAAGTTTGAATTACATGATTAGAGGATTAATTCATTTTGAGATTGACAAATCCGAAAATTCAAGAAATTTTAGATTTAGGGGTTTTCGGTTTTTGCTTAATTTGATTCAATTGGGAGTTGAATTATGCATTTGGATGATTGAATTGCATTAATTTCTAAAAATGCCCAATTGTTTATCAATTTGAAAAAACCTCCGGAATTTTGGGGTTTTACATGTGATTAATTAATTGGGAATTGATTAATAATTATTAATAATCAATTAATGTTGTTTATTGATTAAATTAGATGTTAATTGCATGATTATATGAAAATGCCTAATTTGAAATTGATGTGATGTAATTTTGAAATCAGGGCTTATATAATGCAATTAGGGATTTGTTTATTTTGATTGAATGTTGAAATTGTTGAATTTCTTGTGCATTCAATTGATTGGAAATATGTGAATCCCGATTATTGGCTTGTTTTGTGATGCCAATTTGAATTTATTATATTCAATTTGACAAATTGAGTTATAATAATTTGCATAGCGTGTTAGATTATGCTAACTCGGTTTTGCAGAATGTTGAGTGGTATGACATAATATTTAGATTATGACACATGTCTGTAATTGGCCTGCTGAGTCTTTATTAATTTATGGCGATATGTTATGTCATTTATTAATTAATGACAATGTGTTGCTTTCGATTGGCAACCTGTTATGCCAATTTTAGAGGCTCTTGTGTCGGGTAGTTAGGTTGTTAGTTCGAGATCATGGGATAAAGGCTCAAAGTTGCATCCAACTGCTCGTGGATGATTTGGCCACGTAGATGATACTTCAAGATTGAAGTTGTCATATTACTCAACAGAAATAATTGCATTGGATGTGATTATTTCTTATGCACTTATTTATGTATTTATTTAAATGCTTTGTTAGGGGTTAAATTGGAATTTCTGCAGAGGGCCCATGTTTTCATTTAATAAAATTTTAACTTTTTATTGAATCAATGTGCAACCAAAATCAAATTTGTCGTTCGAATGCTCGTTTCGTGCTCCCTGTGGCTGCAAGGGACATCCCCGTCTTGGTTATTCGTCGCATTAGAAGTTTATGGTGAATTAATTAAAAATCTCATGGTCGTTATTAGTTGCTTGAGAATTTTATCCTGAGAACATTTGTTATATTTTCCTTTGTTTTCAGTGTTGATGGAGCACGGCTCACTCCATGATCCGTCACAGGCGACGTTTTCTATTACAGAAGAAGATCATACTGTGGCAAATGCGCTACGCTATGCACTTAATCAAGAGTAAACAGTTTTTTTTTCTTCCTATTTTCATCAAATTGGATGTTTCCTGGGTTAATTAAGTGTTGCTTCACAATTTATTTGTCTATTTCTCATTTGAATTAGGGTTGGTTTGAATTGTTTTCTGATGCATTTATGATGCTTGGGCAGAACTCTTTGTTTCCTGTCCTTATTACATGGTTCTTTTCTTATTCTTATTTTTATTCATGCTCTTATATAATGCTTGAATTATCTTGGCAGCCCTAGAGTAACATTTGTTGGCTACAGCATTCCTCACCCTTCTGATACCCGTGTGAACATAAGAGTGCAAACAACTGGTAAGATTTCTCAATTCCTCCAAAAGAGTAGAGTAGAGCTAATATCAAATCTTTTAGATAAACTTGCCATGATTAGATAATGTTGCCACCTGCGTGCTTCTTCATTTTGAGGATGTCTGATAGGTTTTGTAATGGAAAACATCTTTTGTTTCGAAATCACTAATAGTCAAGTTTCAACATAATTTTAGAGCAATCAAATTGTCTAGAATAACTTCCATATTAGCTCGTTGTTTGTTGTTTTTGAAAGCTCGCATATTTTAATCTTGCGTAGAAGTTGAACAATTGAATTCTGCTTGCAGGAGACCCTGCACGCAAGGTGCTAAAAGATTCTTGCCAGGATCTAATGTCAATGTGCGAGAATGTCGTTAGCACCTTTGAGCAAGAGGTAATAGATCTCAAGAAGAGGAAAGGGGTGGCAGATGCTTCTGAAGGTTAAGCGTTGGGGGAGAATGATAATAAAACTTCTCAGAGGCCTTATTCTGACCACTTTTTGTTGTTGTAGGTACTGTTTAGTTTGTTAAGTTCATTTGAACATTAATTAACCTATTGTTAGTCGCTTTGAATTAGAAACAGCCTGACTTTGTGATGCTATTTAGAGGGTTTTATATGAAAATGGGGTTTTGAATTCCCAAAGTATTTTATTTTATTTTGGTAGGTCCCAAAGTATTTTGTGTTCTTCACCCAATTTCTCATCTTTTTTTGTGACATTGTTTAGTTTAATCCAAATATCAATCGTGATAAGTTCCTGAAAAGAAAAGGCCATGCGTTAAAACAATTGAAATCGTTGTGTATGCCATCAATAAAAAATTTAACAATTGAAATCGTAGGGTATGGCTGCATACATCTTACCCTCCTCCGACTCTGTCTAAAGGCAGGATCTACTTGTTATGTTTTGTTTGATTTGGTTTAATTTGATATTCTTTAGTTTAATTTTGAAATATTACTAGTAAAATTAATAAAATTTTAACTTTTTATTGAATCAATGTGCAGTGCAACTAAAATCAAATTTCCCGTCCGATGCAAAACCTCATCTGTTATGTCGTGCTCCGAACAATTACTGCTGTGTGGCAAAGGCAAGTACTTTTTCCCTACCAGAGTTACATTTCTAGCTGTACTAAAAATCCATGTGCACAAAATAAAACATTGGGAGTACAAAAGCAACAAAATTCGTCTACTCTTTTTTTTTATAGGTAGTTGTGCCGCTGGCACAGGTTGCAAGCAATTTGTGTCCTGTCCCTTAAGCCTTACTGCGTGCCTCGGGATAAGCCAGTGACTTTTGGACTGACCGCCCCGAGTACACAACAGCCTACCCGAGTATTTAGATCGACCCGTAAAGGGCCGCAGAGGACAACGCATATTGGAGCTCAGTGAGTTTCGAACACCAAACCTCTTGGCAAGCCATAATGGTTTGATGTCTAGCCACTGCGACAACTCGCGCCGCCTAAAAATATCTTTTTATTTTCATTGATGAGAATTTGATGAGAATTAGGGTGTATCATTTTGGTAGATTAATGATCCTTTTATTTTCATTGATGATAATTTGATTTTAATTAATGTCCCCCAAATAGATATAGATTACAAAGGGAATTTGCCCCCTGTTTGCCACGTTAGGAGATCAATTTCATTCGAATAATTTGAAGCAACTTTAAGAGGTACAGGAACAGGAATTGCAGTTTATATTGAAAGCTCATTGATGTTGATATATTTGTTGATCTTTGTCGTCAATTTTTTTTATTTTTTAATCATATAATTCCCAAGCTGAATCAATTATATTGGATGTTGCTTTGCCGCAGACGGTGTCGTCATGAAGCCCTGTTTTGTGCAACATTCTTAAAATTATAAGTGGATTATAAGCACCTTTTTTCAAAAAATAACTCATCAATCTCGTAGTTCGAGGTTCTT
>JAOWBN010167891.1:1398-20905 GCA_028565015.1 Pinguicula moranensis
GGAGAGTGGCATGAGAGGTGAGCCACAAATAATGATTGTAGGGGATGTATGCTGTGAGGGGGAGAGTGGCATGAGAGGTGAGACACAAGCAGTGACTCTAGGGGCAATTTCTTGCCCTTGCCCTTGCCCAGCTCGAGATGGTAGCGAGGAGATGATTCTGAGTGATATTGATACTCCAGAGCTGCGCTACAGGATCATAGGAGAGGAGAGGAGGTGCGAGCACTTGTCCCATGTCCCGATGCTTGGTCGTCCCTTACTCTGGAGACACATGCACAACCCATTACAGATCACTCCACACCCACAAGTGACATTATTCCTTTCTCTACTTGTCCTTCCCCCTTATCATTAAGGCGAACTGCCTATGTCAATGCGGGGATTCCACTTGAGCAGTATAGATTCCCACATAATATTAATAATCATATATCTTACTCTCACGTATCAACTAGCCATGGGGTCTTTATTGCTTCTTTGGATAGTGTCTTTGTGCCTTAGTGTTGGCAGGTTGCAAAGGAGGATCCAAAGTGGAGAGATGCGATGATAGAGGAGTTGAAGGCCCTTGTGAAGAATGAAACCTGAGAGCTTGTATCATTGCCACCTGAGAAGAAGACTATTGGATGCAAGTGAGTGTTTACTGTGAAGCAAAACCCAGAGGGGAGCAATGGAGCGATACAAGGCCTGATTGGTGACAAAGAATTATAGCCATACCTTTGGCATTGATTATGATGAGACCTTTGCACCAGTCGCCAAGATGTATATTGTCAGGACCCTGGTCTCCATAGCAGCAAGTGAAGGATGGAATCTGTATCAGCTTAATGTAAAGAATGCATTTCCCCATGGTGGCCTACTCGAGAAGGTGTACATGGATATCCCTCCAAGATTTGGCATTGGTTAGACAGTTGAAAATGTTTGTAAGCTCAAGATGTCCTTATATGGTCCGAAGCAAGCCTTGAGAGCATGGTTCGACAAATTCAGGAAGGCTATGGCAGGCATGGGATATCATCAGACTAATGCCAACCATATTGTCTTTCTGAGGAACACAGGAGGTCATACCACGATGCTGGCGGTCTATGTGGATGACATGATTATCATAGGTAATGATGACAGGGAGATTGCAGAGCTAAAGGTGATACTAAGCAAGGAATTTGAGGTGAATGACTTAGGACAGATGAGATACTTCCTTGGGATAGAGGTAGTTCGAGGGACCTAGGAGATAATCTTATGTTAGAGGAAGTATGTCGTGGATTTGCTCATGGAGACATGTATGCTAGGTTGCAGAACCGCCAAAGTACCAATCGAGCAGAGAGTGATTCTAAATGCTAATGCTGATGAGTCAGTTGATAGAGAAAGATATCAGAGATTAATGGGGCAACTGATTTGCCTGAGTTATACCCGACCTGACATATAGTTTGTTGTGATTGTGGATGCATTATACCAGATTTTGAGATATTTAAAGAGTGCCCCAAGAAAGAGGTTGACCTTTCGGAAGAACTCGCACCTGAACATTGAGGAATATTGTGACTCAAATTGGGCTAGTTGTGCTGATGATAGAAAGTCCACACTAGATTTTGCATGTTTGTAGGAGGCAATCTAGTCTCATGGAAGAGCAACAAACAGTCAGTGGTTGCCCATTCTACAACTAAAGCAGAGTACAGAGCCATGCTCTTAGTGTTACTGAGATAATGTGGTTGAGGTCACTGCTGATAGAGTTGCAGAGCACAGATGCAGTTATGGTGTAGTAAGAAGTCAGTTATCAACATTGCAAACAATCCAGTTCAACATAACAAAACCAAGCATGTGAAGATTGACAGGTTGTTCATCAAAGAGAAGCTGAACAATGGACTCTTAAAGCGGAGACATGTGACTACCAAGGAGTAGACTGTTGATTATCACACCAAGGGTCTTAGGAAAATAGATATGGATATACTTTGCAAGATGAGTTTGATAGATGTGTTGAATTTTATGTTTGTAGTGGGCTTGGCCCAAGTAGAATAGTACAATAGGTTATGTTGAAATCCTCAATGGATGAATATCATATGTTTTGTTATCCTAAGAGTCTTTAATAGGTGCTCCCATGTCCTGCTTCCATAAAGTCTAGAAGGATAAGGCCTGCATGACCATACGAGTGTCAGGACTCCACATAAAATTAATTGAACTAGCCGAGGAGAATCAGTCGTAAGTTCTAGGTGAAAAGATGCATGTGAGAAAGCACCATACAAAATTAACAACCAAAAGCATTGACAGATAAACAAATCCATCATATTTAGCAAAAAGACTTCATTAAAACAAAAGAGTACATGAAGTACTAATGTTCTTACACTATCCTAGGCTATCTAAGAGCCTTCGCATCTCAATCTAACCAAACGTACCATGTTATACATTGAAAAGGCTCCTTACTCAGGCCCCAAAGAGTTAGAAAAATCCTCATTGACCCCTTGGATCCACAACCATGTCCTGACTTTGACCAAATCCACCATTCTAACTTCATCCTTCTTGATGTCCTTGCAAATTCTATTATCTCTTTTCCACTATAAATGGATCCATCATACTAGGGGTGGTATGTAAGGTAATCTTTAAAGGATCAATCATAATTGGAAAAATTTTGCAAGTTCCACTATTCCCCACTTAATTGTTTATTAGACAGTTAGTCGCACCTAAACAACATGTATCTTGTTCAGTTTTGAAATGTATAATGTGCCGAAAGATATACAACTAGAAAAAAAAATTGACAAGCACTACTAATAATTTGGTCAAAATTGGTGAAAAGAATCCAAAAGAAGTGCAAATGTCGGTAGGAGTGCTTATCGAAATATTGATTTCATTTCAAATGGGAATGATTTCTAGGATTAAGGTAAGGATTGATCTTGCCTTAATTACAATATTTGCCTTAATCATTCCCCTAAAATCATTCCTTAATTTAACATATTTGTTTGTTACAAATCGACTCAGATGCTGTTAGAGATTCGCAGGAAGATAAGGAAGGTGTTGTGTCCAAGAATACGCAAGCTTTAACTTAGGATAAGACATCTTCTCTTCGCCTGTGATGCTAGGGGGCATGATCTCTGTGGGTTGCAGGGACGACCATGTCCTCTATTGTGTGGAGCTTGAAGTTGATCAATAGCTTGCATTCCATAAGCCTTTGACAAGCTGGATGATGGGTGAATCAAATAGGAAGATGGTGAAGATGTATGAGATCAATTCAGTGACCGGGGTAAAGTTTGATATAGAAACTTTGAGATCTTGTTTTGTATGGAAAACAAAGTTAATGTTGAATCCATCGAATGAAAACAGAGCAATTTAATATGCCGAAAGTAGTACTTGGCTAAAAATTGGAAGAATTAAAATAAGTCGAATCAATATCTATCAATAAAAGAGTAAACAACAAAAGCATAGAGCTAGAAACTGGAACGAATAGGGATGATGGGCCTTTACAAAAGCACAGAACTAGAAACAAAGGAATAAGAAATACTTCCATCCTGTCAATGAGAACTTCTGTCATCGCCGTCGTTATTGTCTCCGCTTGTTTTGTCTGCAGACTTTTTCCTCCAATCTCTGCATCCAATTATTTTTATTTTTATTTTTTTCAGTTAAAGTTTTAGATTAGCCAGTCATTGAAAATACGCATCAATATTCAAAATGCAATGGGCATGGGAAAAGTAAATCAATCGAGACGATAGAATAATTACTAGGATTAAAGTATCGACGAGGAAAAGACATTTGTTGCCGTACTTACTAGATCAGATATTTATCTTAATTTAAAAAAAATTGGGCAAATAACATTGAGTTCTGAGTCGCATCGCCAACCTATAAGTCACCCCAAACACGGCACCCATCTAACATTACTACAATCGTTCAATACAAATACAACCACAATTTTGCACTATTAGGCGCCAACTTCCTTACGACATAAATAATTTTAGAAGTTGAAATTTGGTTGACCACCAATACAACAAAATATGTAATTGTCTAAAACAATTATATTAAATAACGGTAAATATATATATTAAAAACTGTTCGAAAAAAAATTATGAAAACAATGATGATTAAAATTGATAAATTGGTTATATTTTGTACGGGTTAGCACTCTATACATTGAATCCAATGATCTAGGTTCAACTCCCTGTAGGAGTTCAATTTTTTTCTTTAAATTTCTAAAAAAAGAATTCATAAAACACCCAAGGGAATCAAGCGCGTAACCTCAACGTTAAGAACCTTGCACTCTGAACACGTTAAGAGTTTGTAGGCTTGAGTTGTAGTATTTGAGTGTGTTGTGAGCTTGATGAATGCTATGAAGGTTGAAGGTAAGAAGAAAGAGTCTTCATTGATACAAGCTTATTTTCACAGCGTTCAATTCACTATTTTTATAAACACATGGATGAAATGGTCACTAATCTTCTAGGTTGTTCTTTGATCTTGTGATGCAGGTGTATCAAGGTGAATCTTAAATGAATTTCCATCAAACTTGACTTTAGACACCATTGTTTCTACTATATTTTTTAAATATAATACTTCATATCAAAAAACATTACAATCTAAGTTGCTCGAACACTAGCTTCTATAGTGATTGTGGCTTCCATGTGGCCTAGGTTCCAAAGGACTAGCTACCTTTTAATACTTAAAACCAAAATCTGCCTAATTTCCCTAAACAGCTAGCCAACACATTCTACCTAGCAAAACCGTAAGGAAAGTTGACCTCACTTCTCTAGGCGCGTCATACCTCTGACCTTCCTCGGCAGCTCATTGGAGTGTCGGTACGTTCTTGTGCAGCCTACAAATCCCTGTTTGGCGAGGTAATCTGCGGGACCATTTCCTTCCCTGAACTGGTGGACTACGTGAAGTCGGATGCCTCTTTTAATGGGTCTGAAAATCTTTCCAAGCCTCTAGTAGTTTCCATAGACTGCACTTTGTATTTTAGGATCCTGTTGTGTAGTAGCAGCGAGTCCGTCTCAAGAATGATGTTCTGTCATCCCTGTTGCTTGCATAGCTTTAAACCCTCCGTCGTTGCCTTTAGCTCGGCCTCATTATTTGTCTTCACTCCCAGGAAGGACGAGAAAGCAGCCCTGCAGCTACCATCTTGATCTCAGATGATGCCCACACACCCCACAAGACCTGGATTTCCAAGACTACTGCCATTGGTCTTGAGATTTAGCCACTCGCTTGGAGGCTTTTTCCAATATACTATCCTGCACCACTTCTTGATTCTCCAGCCAACCCGAGCGTTCAGCAACTGCATAATGTGGAAGTCCTTGACCTGCATAGAGAATTTCCTATCAGTTATGTCTATGAGTAATGCTAAGCATGCGGTTACCTCCCGCCAGACCACGTCCTCGGACAATAGCTTTTCCTGGAACCTTGCCTTGCACCTGCGAATCCACAGAAACCATGTTAGAACTGTTGGCATAATACGTGATATGAACCCTTGGAGTGAGATCCTTCTGGACATTGTGTGCCATTGTATCATCCTTTCCCTCCATATTCTCGAGCAGGTTTAAGAGTGCTTGAAAAGAGCCGTTGCTTTGGACCACAGTCTATCAGCAGAGGGGTTATTTGATAGGATATGATCAACTGTCTCCTGCTGCCTCTCTTGGCAGCAATCTCATGCTGAGGCCAAGTTAACTCCTATCCTACTTAGCTAATCATCTGATGGTGGGCTTTTTTGTCTTGCTCTCCATGATCATAACGACATCTTCGGTGGCAATGACTTATCCCACATTAGCTTGTTCACCGGAATCTTCTCCTTTTTTTTATCTCTGCATACTTCCCATGCTGATTTCATAGTAAACCCCCATCCTCTGTGGGTTGCCATACTGTCTTATCCTTCTCTCCATCATCTCAAGGTGTCTTTAATGCGAGTATTTCCTCTGTGATATCCACCCCCAGTGCCTGAGCCAATTCATCCTCATTCCAGTGCCCTTCCCTCGCATAATTGGCCACGTTGGCCTCTTTATCCATTATCAGTTGTACCCTACCCTCAAGACTTCCCAAAGACAACAATTAATCAAACCAAGATGTCGAATTTCCTCCCCTCAATACCACCTTAATGTGCTCTTGAACTTCTACTCTCATTGAGGCAGCATACCACCAAAATCGTGTGTCCCTCTGTCTAGCCTACCTTTCCAAAAAATGCTCCTTTCTAAGGAACTTAGCTTTAAGAAACCTTGTCCACATATTATCTTCCGTAAGGATCTTGAAACAAACCTTCATCCGTAGTGACTTTTAAACTTCAGTAAGGTCCGTGACCCATATTCCCTCTTCACTTATTGGTTTACAAAGAGTCTGCCAATTCCTCCAGTGAACCTTTGCCTTCCCTCCCATTCACCCCAGAAGAAGTTAGCGAAGAACTTTTTGATCTCCATCAGGGCATATTTCGGCAGATTTAGGATAGCCATCGTATGCAATGGGTTCTTGTCATGACGTGCTTGATGAGCGTGAGTCTGCCTCCCTGAGTCATGAGCCACCCTTTCCAGCATGTCAATCATCTCCTCAGCTTCTCCATTAGCAGCTTCAACATGGCCCTCATCAGCCTACTTTGTGCTGATGGGTGTTCCTAAATAGAACATAGAGAATCTCCCCACCGAGAATCCAGTTATCTTAAATATCCTCCTTTGCCTGGCCAATACAAGCTGTGATAATAGAATTAGCGCTTATTTTTCCTTGCAAAGTGCCTGTCCAAATCATAGCTACCACTGCTCTGATGGACCGCATGTTGCCTTAAGCAAAGACTAGTTGTGTACACTAGACGAGCGGCCATTGGCGCTCCGATTGGATGATGATAAAGGCCTATCTTTCCCAGCCTTTGCTTCCTTTGTAGCAGTCTAGACAATGTGTTCTGCACTAGCACAAAGAGGTATGGGGACAAAGGGTCCCCTTGCCTCAGTCCTTGCACTGCCTAAAAAAAACCCACAGCGACTCCATCCATTTGAACTGAGAATGTGATCCCCTTGACACACCGCATCACCAGAGCAACCGATGCTTCTTCAAATCCTTTACATTTCAAAACCAATTCCATGAATGTCCTATGTCTCTGTGCACCAAGTATCGAGTGCACTAGTTTTTAAGCAAGTATAATGTTCTCAAATATGGATCTGTCTTTGACAAAGGCCCCTGCTCTTCTGAAACCAGCAGTAGCATGTGACTTCCAACCTATGAGCAACCACCTTGGATACTACCTTAAAAACCACTATACATAAACTGATCGACCTAAAGCTCCCAAACGATAAGGGATTAGCCACCTTTGGGATCAGACTAAAGAAAATGGAGGAGAACATATTCGGCAGCGGCTGACCTGAGAACACCTCCCTGACTGCCGCAACCACATCCATGCATATTATGGCCCATGACTGTTTGTAGAAATTGGTCTCGAACCCATCCGAACCCCACATACTATTTATTGGTATCGACTAGAGCGCCTCTTTTACCTCAGGTTTGGTGGGAAGAGCCTTGAACACTACATTCTCTTCACGCATTAGCTTGCACTCGAATAAACCAGCAAGCTCTGCTTCACTGCATTTGATGACTAGGTTGAGAGTCATAGCTATGCCCTCAAAATGTGCTTCTGCCGCTTCATGAACCACCTGGCACCATCAATCCTTCGTCAATCAGCAAGGTTCAAGCTCGATATACAAGATTTATTCTTCTTTATCCTCATAGCTTTGTGTTCTTGTTCCCAACCTCATCCAGTCCTTCTTGGACATCTGCTTAAGCCTGTTGAGTTCCCTACCCTCCAATCTCTGCAGCTGCATTTCTTTTGACATATACTAATCCTCCAAAGGCCCTGTAATATCCTCCTGCAGTTCTATTTCCAGGGCTTCCAATTGAACTTCTAGTCCCTTGATTTGCTAGTCCACCCTGCCGAAAACTTCCTTGTTCCATACCATAAGTCTCTTCCTTGTCGACTTCAACTTTCTGCCCAAGGAGTATAACCCCAGAGGGCTACCATACTTTTGCCACACCTTTGCCACCAGAGGTACATAGGAGTGGCATGTCTCCCACATGTTTTGATATTTGAAATTCCTGTTGTACATTGCACCCTGGTCCTCTAGTTGTAATAGGATCGGACAATGATCATAAAAATTCCTCGGGAACAGATTGTAGGCACTACACATTTTACAAGTTAGAAAATCCCCATTAACAAACACCCTATCCAGCTTGGCCCATGCCCGGTTCCTTCCATGCTACCCATGGAGCCAGGAGAACTTGTCGCTAGTTGCCTTCAAGTCAACGAGCACATAAGTGCTTAAACAATTGTTTAGCTCTTCCATAGGCCACACTGGTCTCCTAGATCCACCCTTTCTTTCCATATTCAACCTTATAACATTAAAATCGCCGAGTACTGCCCATGGACCAAACGTTGGTTGTTGGTACACCAAATAAATCCATAGCGCCCCGTGCTCATCTTTTGAGCATTTACCATACATGAATGTCACTTGCACCTCCTGTCCATTATGAATCCCATTTCTACAAATCGCTTCAGCATTGCTACTGATGATTCGAAAATCCAAACATTCTTTTTAGAAAACCTAGATCATTACCCCCTCAACCTCATTAGACTTGAAATTTTGCATCTGCATCTATTGTGCCAATCCATCCATTCTATGCACAGGATTGAATGGCTCTTCTATAGCTAGGATACTAACAGAGGAGCGTGGAATCTACCTTCGTAGGTAGGACTTCACCTTCCTTGGTCCACGGCTATTCCAAAAGAGAATCTAGTTCGACATTAAAGTCTTCGTCTTGCAGGTGAGCTTGATAATAGTTCGCATGTTCTGGATAGCATGACGTGCCTGCTCGACTTCCTTCTGGCTTTCTGGCATCCCTTGTAGCCTTTCTCTTTAATCAGACCCCATGGCGATATATCTGAGTCGTAAATTTTATGAATATTTCCTGATGCATCTCCATTTGCCTCCCCTTCCAACATACATTGATCATTAGAACGCACCCTCGTCACCTCCTCCCAGAACTTCCCAATGCTATTAACCATGATTTGGTCAAAGGAGAGGTGTTGAAGACTTTGGTCCTCCTGCTTCTCATCCAACAACCCCATTGTTGCTATCATAGGCTTCGTTGCCACACTCTAATCCTTTTCCCCCCCCTTGACCTCAGCCAATTGAGCCCCATCTGAGGCTCTGCATTTAGCCTTATGTCTCTTCCTGTATTGAATATTGGTGCTCCTTGTTGAACTATGCATAACCGCCATTTTCTCTACTTGTTTGTCCAACTTACCGCCTTTCGGCAGTGCGACCTGCATGATCCCCTCCTCTGCGGCAGCTGCTTTGGCAACAACAGGCGCGCCACCATCTAGCATTGCCATCGATTTCAGTATACTGACCATTTGCGTGCTGATACCTTTCTTTAGTAGAAAAAATGACTTCTGTTGGTAGTGAAAACCCGAATTCCCCATTTCAGGGAAAGCATGTTCCAATTTGTTGTTTGCACCCTCTGCAGCTGTGCTTTAGGCTTGGGGCTCGAGAATTGTAGGGTCATTTATTGGGACAGTCGTTGCCCCTTTGTGAGTCTCCAAATCCGACTGTTGGCTTTGACCCACCTGGACCAATGTCAGCCAACACTCCGGGTCTAGGGCGTTGTCTGGCATCCTTACCTATCCCCGCATCACCAGCGCCTCCCTCGTTGTTTTCACCACTGTTTTAGCTCCTCCCTTACCTAAACCGTAAATTTATGTCCCTCGGCTATAACCTTGAACCACGATGCTGAGAGTCGTGGGTTACTTTTGCAAATAAGCAACCTAGCCATTACAAAATCTTGTGCCTCTGAGCCCCGTTCTTCCATCTGAATCAATTGTCCTATTTTGGCAGCAACTTGATGCCGGTCTAGAATTATGATAGTTCTAGGGGCAAGATTTTGATAATTGCAAGGCGAAAAGTGGTATGAAGAAGAACACTTTGATTTTTGAGAAAATTTTCTATCACTAAAAGGTGTTTATTTCATCCACTTCAATGTCTAACATGCTCAAAAGTCGAGCATTAAGTACACAAAAAATAATTACCAAGTCAAATTGAAAATAAAGTTCAAAAATAAATGGAACAAAAAAATAGATTTTTGCCACTACTTAAGGTTTCGATTTTGACTCCTTCTAGACCAAAGTTTTAAAAAACTTGGTATAACCATCCACCATGATGTGGAACTTGATTGTAGCTTCTTATCCAACCATTTGGATCACCAAATTCGACCATTTCAAGAGCATGAACAAACTCTGGTCGAATCTGTCTAATTTGGTATCTAGGTGTATTTTGGATGACTTTGCTTGGATAGAATTTGCTCCAACCTCCATGAGAACGTGCCCTGAAGTTTAGGGATGGTTCTTAAATTATTTGACCCCAAAAAATTCAAAAAGTTTGATCAAAAGGCAACCCCAATAGCAACAAGACAACAACCCAAAAAATAGGGAAGGTTGTCGAAGCTTGAGACAATAGTTGTCTTCTTTATTGCCAACTCATCAAACTCGACCCATCCTTCAAATAAATTATTTAATAGGCTTACTCTTGTCCAGGCCAACACGGTAGCATCAGATAAAAAATTATTTTCATGCTCGGATTGTTCGAATGGCTTGGATGCTCCTGTATCACAACTTCGCTAAAGAATCTCTCCGACCAACATGTGACGGGGATGCCCGAGATAGCAAACCAGTCATCATCCGGGTAAGGGACTACTAATGGAAACCAATGCCATATATCCGTGATGCCTTTGTCTTCACACCGCTGCTCAGGACTCTGAAATATCTACATTACTACCACCGAGTTCATTCTGATTAGAACTTGGCCTCTCGGTAATAGCGAGACCTTCATCTTTTCCAAGCCGCTTCTATAGGAGATTTCCTTCTATATTTGGTCCCTCGGAGTTCCATTCAGGCACACAACCAAACAATGTTGCAGCTATTCCAGCTCTTTTTTCGTAGGGCTAAAGCTCATGTCCCAAACTACTGGCACCATTGGACTGACTCCAAATTTCTCAACTTTCCGGGGCTCTGCCCCCTTCCTCTTAAGTGTCTCTCCTAGTTTGGCGAATCTAACTACATTTTCTTTAAGAGTAAGATCTCCCACCAGAGTACCATTCAGGGCTCGCATTATCCTCTCAATGTTTTCTACCTACTCGAACCTCATGAATTCAAATTGACATCCATGTCTATCCAACTATTTCGAGATCATCACTCTGCTAATTGTGCCGATTTATTCAAAATCTATGCGCATCTTCGATTCCAACCACTCCTCCGAAAAGTTTGTAAAGAAACAAGAAACCCCCTATTCTCTTGCCATTACTGGGACTATCCATGTTTGTTTCCCATTCCTTGTCACCCTCCCCCCTTTCAAGGCCATTGATGGTCTAGCCCTTACGTTACCCCATGGGCCTTCTGAGGCCTCAATCCCCTCTGGCATAGACTCTACCTTGGGCCCCTAATGTGGGTCATGTTTTTGGTTCCTATCGTCATCCTTGGAATCTACTCACAATGGCAAAAAGGGCTCTTCCATCGCCCTGTGTTCCTCAATGCACAACCTAGGATGTCCCTGGTCAGGTATCGATGAAGGAGGATCCCCAACCATGGCCTCCATCAGCCAAGGCCAATTGAAGGCGGTGCTCGTGTGTGTTGTGCACGTTAGAAAATCTTAGAGAGAAACAAGAGCAAAAAAAGTTAGACAGATAAAAAGTTAAAAAGTAATGTCTACCATATAGAGTGTCAACTCAATTGAACAAAGATACCATTGGTTTTGCTGCAGCTTTTGTAGGTGTAGAATTTAGCCATTTTTGTGCAAGTTGACTTTTTGAGATTGATCGTGTTGTTGCCTTGCTACATGGACTGTCAAACATGTGATGAGGATCTGGCTTGATGATCTTGTCCGATGAGGTAAAAGTGTCCTCGTGTTCATCATGAGACAATCTTTTAGTAAAGAGGTCTCCAACCTGAAACTCAAAAGGAACAAACTGAGTGCAAATAGTACCCGTTAATACTTGTTTATGAATGAAGTCGTAACCGAGTTCTACATACTTGGCACGCTTATGAGTAACAAGATTGGCACTAAGGAAGACAGCGTTATTTTTATCACATAGAAAAAATGGAGGACGAGGCAAAGAGACATCAAGATCATGAAATAAGTGTCGAAGCCAAAGCACCTCAACAGCGGCATTGCTAAGAGTGTGATATTCGGACTCAAAGTTGGACCAAGAAATAATTGGTTGTTTATTTGTACTCTAAGAGACCAGGTCATCGCCAAGAAAGGTAGTAAAACTAGAGGTGGAGAGACAAGTATACGGGCAGCCATCCTAGTCCATATCAGAATAAGCAATAACATAACCCGTAGTAGAAGTAGTGAAACTCAAACCCATAGAGATAGTACCTTTGACATAGCGAATGATCCTCTTAATAGTCTGTAGATGAAGATCAATAGGGGCATGCATGAACTAAATGACTGAGCTTATAGCATAAGAGATATCAGGTTGAGTAATGGTGAGATAAAGCGCACCAACAAGTGAACGATGCATAGTAGGATCCATGAGAGGGGCGCCATCAGAAGAAAGATGCTAAGTAACAAATAAGAAATTGTACACGGGCAAGAATATCACAAACATACTTCATCTGACTGAGAAAAGGACCATCATCAGTAAAGGTAGCCTTCAGGCCAAGAAAGTAAGTGAGAGTACCAAGATCCTTGAGAGCGAACTGCTTATGAAGACGGTTTGCCAATCGATCAAGAAGAGAGGCACTGCTACCAGTGACAATAATATCATCCACATATAAGAGCAAGTAGATAACAGCAGAGTCTCAAGTAAAGATAAATAACGAGGTATCAGCACAACTGCAAACAAACCCAAGGGTACCTAAGAAAATAATGAATCGCTCAAACCAACTATGAGGTGCCTACTTGAGACCATAAAGACCTTATTGAGATGACACACATAATCAGGATACAAAGGATTGACATAACCAGGAGTCTGTTCCATAAAGACATCCTCAGTCAAGTAGCCATTCAAAAAGGCATTCTTCACATCGAGATGATGAAGTGACCAACATTGAGAGATACCAAGATATAAAACAATACAAACAGTTGTAGCCTTAACAACAGGATTAAAGGTGTCGAAGTAGTCAAGACTAAAAACCTATGTGAAATCACGAGCAACCAAATGAACCTTAAGGCACTTCATAGATCCATCAGAAGATAATTGGTTTAACAAAACCATTTAGAGCCAACCACATTGACATGAGGAGGACGAGGAATAAGATCCCAAGTATGACTGTCACGAAGAGTTGCAATTTCCTCATCCATAGCAAAACTCCAAGCAAGATGCTTTGCAGCAAACCGAAATCCACGAGATTCAGTGGAAGCCAAAATTATAGTAAGAAAGCTCAACGAAACCGTGGTACAATAATCAGCAATAATGCGTGTACAAAATACACTTGCCTTGGAACGAGTAATCATGGGATGAGATCCAACCAGATAAAGTGTTGGAAGGCAAAGGGGGGTCGGGAGGAGTATCAATAGGAGTGGAGGATGGTAAAGGAGTGTTAGTGGAAGATGACGGAACGTAAGTAGGTACACTAAGTATAATGGAAGGTCGAGAGACACAAATTATGCTAGGCGTAGCAAGGTCCACACCGATTGCTATAACATGAGAATTACTGTAGAATCAGTGCTACCGTGTGATGATAACTTGAGTGCAATGTCTCTAATTTATTTGAATGAGACATCAAGAGATGCTCATCTATAAATCAAAGAAGGATGCTTAAGCTCGAGAAAGATAAGAGTCTAGGATAGATAAATTCGGTAGACATAATATGATAATTAGTACATAATTAATCAAATTATAATTCTACCTGAGGGACTCAAGTGATGAAGTTGCACTCCACTCGATGTCTCCATCCTCTAACCTTGAATCACATTTATTCCACAAAATTTTAATAATCTCTATTCATTCTTTAATTCGTAGACTAATGACTAGATTAGTATCAAGCCAGTTTTTATTCGGTTCAAATTGCATGAAGCTTTTGAATGTTAGTGATTGTTTATCCCAATCCTCGTAGTTTGACATCCTTATCATCACTTTATTACTTGTGCAACTTGTACACTTGCAAGTTTTTGTGCATCAAGTTTTTGGTGGCGTTGCCGAGAATTGGAAGCTTAAACAAGATTAACGCCAAGCAAGTTTCAGCTAGATTGAACCTTAATTTCTTTTGTTTTTAATTTTTGGAACTCTATTTAATGTATTGTATGAATCCCTCAGGGAGTGACTCCTCTAGCAAAGAGGTGGACCTAGAAATCGAAAGAACCTTCCAAGACAGAAGGAGAGCACAACAGAGAGAAAGGGACATAATGCAACGCCAGGAAAATGAGGACAGGGACCATAGGAAGGTGGCTATAGTCCAAGATGAAGATGATGTTCCCATGGAGTATTTTGCCCTGCCTCGAACAGATGAAGCAGTTCCCCCCATCAGCAAAACTGCAATTCAGGCAAATAACTTTGAGTTAAAACCATCCACTATCCAGTTGCTGATGAAGCACTCCACCTGTGGGGGAGGAGACACAAAAGATCCAAATCTACACATTAGTGCTTTTATGAAGATATGTTAAGTATGCAAATGTGACTTCGGTTGCGATTAAACTGAGGTTATTCCCATTCTCACTCAGGGACAAAGCAAAGAGATAGTTGCAAGCCTTTCCCCCATACTCAATACACACTTGGGAATACTTGAGAAAGCAATGTCTCATTCAATTATTTCCATCCTCCATAGCAGCATGATTATTGAGTGAAATCACATCATTCAAATAGAGAAACATAGAGGCATTGTACGAATCATGAGAAAGATTTAAAGATTTACTAAGGAGTTGTCCAAACCATGGATTACCACGCTGGAGGCAAATCCGAGCATTCTATAATGGATTGGACAACAACACCAGAAGAGAAAGAGATGCAGCAGCCAATGGCTCATTCATGAAAAAATCACACAATGAAGCTTACACACTTTTAGATGCCATGGCTTAGAGCTGTGTGGCCAACTGAGAGAGAAAGTAGCAGAAGAATTGGTGGAAAATATGAAGTAGATAAGATGAATGCACTGATGGCTGCAATGCATGACATGAGCTCAAGGATTGAAATCTTATTTAGTCAAAATGGAGTACCAAAGCCAGTAATGGCAGTTCAATAATTCTCCTATGAGGCACAAGGAGCAATACTGAGAAGATGACTCATACCTGAAGACTAAATTGTCGAGTACTTTCTGTCTCCCGTACTTTGAAACTGTGCTACATCTATTCTCTTCAAATTTCATAGCGGGACAAGGTAGGAAGGAGCTTCAGCAATCAAAATACATTGAGGTACCTACAAATCATCTCTCCAAAATAGAAAATTTCACTTCTCTATGCCTCCTTGACCAACCTACAAACAAGGAAAACAATATGGTTTTCAACGGACTAAAATACCAGGATGCGGAATAGATACCACTTCAGAGCATTTCTAACCTATTCTAGAATAGCCTTCAGCATACTGAGGCCCACGAAGATCCAGTAGGGATCAATAACACTCTTGTGATCTATGCTTTGAAAGATACTATGCCCATTGCTTAGTTAGGTTCTTCTAGTTTATTTTCTTTGGTTTTGATCTGTATGCGTGTTTACTAGGCTTCACTCACTACAGGGATAACTAACCAAACTTAACTAACCTGTGTACTAATATCCCTATAATGGAAACTGATAATGTGACAATCATGACATTTTTCTTTGTTGAAGAGTGGATGATGATGATTATCTAAATGCTGAGATGCTTTGTGATTTACTATGACGCTAGATGAGGCATATATCAGATTATCCTTAGCTATACCAGAAGGGGGTATGAATAAAAAGCATGATATTCAGATCAATCTCAAAGATTCTATCTAGTTGATACCCCCTAGGGGCCATAGTTTACATTTATGTATTTTTTGTCTTTCCTTTCATTTCTTTCATTATTCATACTTTATTTATTCATAATGAAATTTGGCTTATAAAAAAAAAATTCTCCTGTGAGATGTGATGCGCACATACTTGATGCACTTTTGGTGCAAGTGTACACATTGCAAAAGTAATACAATGATAAGAAGAGTATCGATCCATATGGATTGCGATAATAATCATCAACGTTCAGCGAGTTCTATGCAATTTGAAATAAATAATAAAGGGGTCAAGTATTAACCTACAAACCAATAATAGAAAAAATACTAAAATAAAAAAAGCTAAAAACAGGGTACGCATGCATACAATACTTGGATAGAAGATCTAGGGCTAGTGACATCACCATCTAGTGAACTTAGAACGTTTCTTTCTACGTTAGTCTTCGGATTTGTTGTGTTGTTATCTACCATATTTTCCTCTCTTAGTCATGTGTCTCTCTCAAGTTGCAAGCAACCCTCTACGATATATAAGCATAATACACCGAAGGCTTTGAGTTTAGGAAATTCACACATGGTAGCAATAACCTCATAGCTACTCTCGTGCTTATGGAAATTACCGTTGGTTTTACGATTCCTAGCTTGGTTTGTGCCTATCGACCTCCCACCATACTTAGTGAACGTGCAAGTGTTGATTGGACAAATGCAAGTTAGGAAAAAGCACAATAAAATCAAATAACCACAACAACATTTCCAAAAATCTAAACATTAGAAATCCACTACTAAATTAACCAGGGTTACATTGCTCTCATAGACAAGAGTTATAGCCCATTGTTTGGGACATTCAAAGTCCTCAACTTCATTCAAAAGTGGCTACATCAATGACCGAAAATAGGTTCATGCCATACACAAAAGATAAATGAAAGTTAAGTTCATAAAGGCAAGAACCCCCCTTGGATGATGAGAAGGGTGTGCACTATCCTGTCACCCCACTGCTCCTTCTTTATCTCCATGGCTTCTCACCAAGTGTTGCTTCCTTGCGCCCCTGATCCTGGAAGAATTCTGCCCCATAATGGTTTGATAGAAAGAATTGATACTTGATTCCAAGGGGAGACATCTCAGAATCATTGTCCTTAAGAGATATGGAAAGAATTAATCCACGATTCTAAGGGAAACGTTCCCAAAATGAGAAACATTTCCAGAATGAGAAACGTTCCTAGGGTTCCAACCCCTCAAGAATCTGAAACCTCCAAAATGGGATCCCTCCAGAATGAGTTCTGTTTGCAATCTCTCGAGAAATATGTTAGAAGCTTGTGAGAGATAATGCCTTTGGGAAACTTTGGCTTAGTTAGCTTCCTTTGGAAGCTTTAGACAAGGTATTTTTCCGCATTTAAGTAAGGGTAGAATGGTCATTCTACACTTTGTTCTGCAACTTCCCGCCAAAACATATATGTGGCGTTCAGATTCGGGTAGCAACCTGAAGATCTGGGGCCATGATCTTGCAATCATAATCTCGTATTTTATGGGGCTTTTAGGGTTTTTTTCCTTCCTTTTCTCCCAAAGGGCATTTAGTGACCTAAAATTATAAAAGGAAGAGAAATAGGCAATAAAAGTATGTCTGCCTATCAATATTGAGCCAAATTAGACCAAAATAGTCTACATAAAATAGGTATAAAATGAACTCATCAAGATATGTGGAGGACTACACCACAGAGATCAGTGTAAGGAGCTATCAGCAATGGATAACGTTCCTATGGAGCAACTGAATTATGTATCAAATTAGCCAAGATACCAAAAATTCAATATAAGAAAGAATGATCATCCCAATTTTTCGAGGAGTAACAATCAAAATGTGTTGAACCTTCCTGGACAAATGTCATTTCAAGGACTCCCGGCCTTGAAATGCTCTCGTTTTCAGGAAATCTTGCCTGCTACAGTGCATAAATAGTAAGCCCTACCGGCCGAACCCAACAAACTCAGTCTCCACAGCCACTTGCGCAGTCGTCTAGAGTCCCTCTACTCTCCCCGGGGAAGCATCGTGCTCTCGGGATGACATCTTCAACCTTACAGCGTTTACATCTCGACCAACCATGGTTATCTAGAACCATCCAAAATGATGTGGTATACTCCACCTCGTCAGCTTTGAAAGATGAGGAAAGCATCCATCAGGGCGGGCAAGGCCCCTATGTTCAACACTATGTCATAGCAGATTTCTAGATCCAGCTACAGAGAGGCACTTATTAATCGGAACCCACGCTCAGTCTTCACACGTCTGGGATCAAAGCAAGACACCACCACTCTGCCCATACTGAATAAAGGTAACCTCAGCTTGACTATCTATGTCACTAACTTCCCTGAGTATTGTGCAGCTACAGATTTGAAGAGAATATTGAGTAGGCAAGGAAAAGTGAAAGACATAAAGATCGCCAGAAAACTATCATGTGAAGGTCTACCATTTGGCTTTGCTGTCTTTGAAGAACAGGTCATAGCAACCCTGCTGCTTAAACTGAATATTGTGTGGATTGGCTCCTATAACCTAAGACCCAATGTAGCCAGGTTCCCCAATGCAAAACCCCCTCCGGCAGCAGCAAACCAACAAAATTCAAGAAGGCCTACCCTTATTCCACTCCCTCAACCAAATTTCCGTCAGCAAGGGGATGATGGAGCCACTACCAACAAGCCTATTACAACAACTCCCACATGGCAAGTTAACCCTATCCAGCCTACCCAGCCTATAACCATCCTCTGACATAAACAAAATCTGGCTACATGAAGGATACATAGGGTTACTGAATGCTAAGCATGACTGGAGGACAGTTTAATTGGAATTAAAAGCAACTGGCTATCTGAACATTATAGTCAGCCCTTCAAATGCACTAAAATCCTCATGTGGGAAGAGAAGAAACATGACCTAGAAAATCTGATCAACAATGATAGTATATGGTTGCTTAATTGGCTGGATGACATCTATTCATGGGCACCAGATTCAGAGATGGAGAGTGGTACCAGAGAAACATGGATTCAAGTCTCCGGCCTGCCTATTCAGTTCTGGACCCAACCAACATTAGAAAGGATTGGAAAGACGATAGGCAACCTGCTCTGGATTGATGAATGTTGCCTAAAGCACCATTATCTAGAAGGCTTTCAGTTACTGATAAAAGTAAACCAAGGACAGATTATACCTCATACAATTTCCATCTCAATCGAAGGAGATACCATTTACTCCTTGAAGGTAAAAGAGATTGGTCTGGAACGTTTTCAGATGGTGACCAACAAAGATATAGAGTTCTCTGATGTAAGCTCCTTTGCATCCACCTTATGTCCTCAGAATCTCGCTCGACAAAAAGCCATATTGATATTCCTAAACCTGAAAGGCACAAGACCATCAACCTTACCACTCCCACCCATAATGTTGACAATTTCCTAGTGAAAGAAGTGGAAAAAACCACACGCAAGCCTACCTCCTCTAAGAAGCAACATGGAAGGTGTTCTACATGGCAGCCTGTTAAAATTGACTGGTGGCCGTCATCTAACAAATCAATGAACTCAATAGGACAACAGGAGCAGCCATCCGATCGAAATGCAAACCTTGGGAAGATCGAATCTCAAGTCCCTAACACCCCTTCTGATCCAGAACACCTA
>JAOWBN010167892.1:0-18321 GCA_028565015.1 Pinguicula moranensis
TTGGTGAAGAAAAATGTTCTTCCAGGTGCTAAGAGTTCAGATTTTGAAAAGTGCTCTCATTGTCTTGAAGGAAAGCAAAATTGAGTATCTTTCAAGACTAATCATCCTCACCGACATTCAAATTTGTTGAATTTGGTTCATTCTGCTGTTTGTGGTCTATTGAAGGTAAGAACCAATGATGGTGCTTCTTATTTTGTGACATTTATTGATGATCATTCTAGGAAGCTCTGGGTCTATGCCTTGAAGAAAAATAATCAAGTATTTGATAAATTTAAGGAGTTTCAAGCCTTGAGAGGCAAACTGAAAAAAAAAAAGCTGAAGTGGATCAATACTGATAATGGTGGTGAATATCGTAGACCGTTTGAGGAGTATTGTGAGCAATAAGGGATTAGACACAAGAAGACGCCTCAGTTGAATGGGTTGGCTGAAAGAATGAACAGAGCATTGATGGATCGTGTCAGATGCATGTGATTGGAGTTTAAGCTTCCACAACTTTTTAGGGTGAGGCTTTATATACTGCATGCTATATTATTAATCTTACTCCTACTATTACTTTGCAGGTTGATGCTCCAGAGAATATTTGGACTATAAAGAATACCTCTTATGATCATTTGAGTGTGTTTGGATGCAATGTTTATGTTCATGTTCAGAAAGATGAGAGATCAAAGTTAAATGCCAATTTTCATTGCATAACGGCTACTTTCTCTCTCCAAAAATATGCTCCAGGTTCTCTCTAACTTTCCACCGCTTCACCGCACACGTACACCCATCTCTGTCAGCCTCCGATCGCGATGGAGGAGGAGAAATCTCTGCCTAGCCTACAGTCCTCTGCACCGGTGACCATGCTAGTTCCTATGCTGGTGCAGTTGGGACCCACTGATCTGGCACAAAACAATGGCAGCAACCGACCCATTCAGGTAGGCGCAGGAACTGGGTGGATGCGCAAGCTATAAAGGAAGATGGTGTGGCATTATACTACACGAATTTTCCTATAGATTTGTTGGACCATGATATGCAAAACTGTTTTGCAGCTTTGGGAGTGGTCGCCAGCATCTCTACTCCCAAAAAACTGGACAAAAAGGGTAAACGATTCGGTTTCGTCCGCTATAACTCAATTGTGGAGGTTTGGGTGCCACGGTCTCCAAATTGAACGCGATGAAAGTGGGGCAGATGATGCTCCAGGAAAATCTGGTCAAATATCAGAAGGTAACTCAACCCTTGTCGCGTCAAGGCGCTACTCAAAATTCTGGAGCCATGCAGGCGACTAATAAGCAAGCGTCGATGATTATTGAGGCTGATCCTACCCCAGAGGAAATGGCATTGCTCCAAGGATGTTTGGTAGCTACGCTCCAAGGAGTCTCGAGGGATAAGATAGTGCGGGAAATTTGACAGAATCAGAATCTCGCAAAAGTGAAGGTATCGTGGCTGTCGGGAGCGTAGGTTCTCATCCAAACCACATCAAAGATGGAGGCCAAAGCTTTCCTGGCGGATGCTACCAAGTGGAAAGCTGCGGGCCTCACCGGTTTGCGCAAATCTGGCTTTCCTGGCGGATGCTACCAAGTGGAAAGCTGGGGGAGGGAGAAAAAGAATGCTGATTTAGATGAAGAAATCTGGCTTGCGCTGCGCAGGGAGGAGCAACCACAGTTGAAGGGGCTTGGGAATGGATTGAACAAGAATCAGTTGAAGCAGCTATGCAGGAGCAGGCTGTTGGTCTATCTGGGCTATCGGAGTTGGAAAGGTTCACAGCCACTTGGCAAAAGTTTATCAGGGCATGCTTCCTGTAGTGGAGGGAGCTGCTACCCTCAGTGAGGCCCTGCCATCTCAAGTGGCAGAGGAGAAAGGTACAAGTTCAGGCCTAGTGGCCAATAGCTCATGTTCTTTAGTAGACGGCTCCTACTCAGAAAGCGCTAGGCTAAATAACTTGTCAAATAAGTGTGCCAAGAGACGGAAAGGCAAAGAGGTCATGGAGGACTCACAGAGGAAGAGGTCAGAGGAAAGGATTTTGGCTATGGAAATGTCTACGGATCAGGAGGAGCTGTACAATCAGAAGATTTATGCTAATACCACAGTGGGAAACAACTGGAATTCGGACCTATGGCATCCACAGACTTTAGAGATTGATTTCGAATGCAATGTAGAGAAGTTCTGGTGTCTCATGGATGAGGAAAAGGACCCAGAAAAATTGGAATTAGAGGGTGAGGTAATTGAACAAAAGGCAATAATTGGCAGCCGAAAATTGTATGATTCAGAACCATTTTTTGGTGCTAAAGGACACAAAGGATCTCCCAAGAAGCTACGTAGATCAGCAAGGCTCTCCAAGTCCCTTAAGTCCTACAAGATTTAACTCAAACATCCTACATCTGCAGCAAGCTGTAGATTGTAGGAGATTGACAGTCAACTTATGTTTTGGAATAGTAGAGGTCTCCGTAGAGCCAAGTTGTTTTTGAAACAGTGGGTCGGTGTTCATAAAATTGGAATTTTGGCAATTGCTAAACCTTTCTAGCATGAAAGAAAGGTCAGTTGTTTGGCACAATACCTTGGTTTCCCAAATACATCAACTAATGCTGATCAACAAGGGAAGTTGTGGATTTTGTGGAGGGAGGATGTTGATTTGTGTTGAGTCTGCATGAACAAGCAGTAACTGACAGGTGGAAGTGTGAGGGGATGGAAGTTATAGTTACCTATGTCTATGCAAAGTGTCAGGCACTGAAAAGGAGAGATCTATGGGCGCAGTTGGAGACAATTAACCCCATAGGACTACCCTGGATAACTCTGGGGGATTTTAATGTCATACGTTCAAACATTGAGCGCAGGGGTGGCTTGCCTCACCCCTCTCGGCCTATGGATGAATCCAATGATTGTATAGACAGATGCTCACTGTTGGACCTTAAGATGCAGGGTAGGAAGCTTTCTTGGTGCAATGGTCAGGCGGGTTCTCAACGGTCTTGGGCCCAGCTGGAAAAAGCTCTAGTGAACCTGGAGTACTTAAATTGGAACCCAAGCAGTTCCTTCTAACTGCTCGGAAGTTTCAGATCACCGTCCTGTCTTGGTTAAACTGATGGAGCAGGCAGAGAATTATGGAGTTAGACAGTTTAGATGCTTGGACATGTGGGCTACATCAGACTCTTTCTTTCACCTTGTCAAGGAGATATGGACTTCAGTTAGGGGGGCCAGGCATGCTGACTTTGGGCAGGAAATTAAAGCAAATGAGATATGTTCTACGCTCTTGGAACAAGGTTGTCTTCGGCAGGACTCATGCCCATATCAAGGACTTGGAAAGTGAGGTGGATAGGCTAGAATTGGAGCTACAAAGAAGGTTCACAGAAGCTACAGAAGTTGCATACCTTAGCTCCAGAGCGGAGCTCTACATTTGGGCAAGTAGGGAGACTGATAGATTAGAGCACATTGCTAAAAAATCCTGGCTAAAAGATGGAGATAAAAACACTGCTTTATTCCATGCAGCCATGAAGGTAAGGCAAAATAAAAGAGGCATCAATCAAATGTCCTTACAGGATGGAAGAATTCTGAAAGGCCAAAGTCCATCCATGAAGCGGTTGTCATCCACTTTAAAGAGATGCCAGATGGCCAACAAACAGTAACAACTCCTCTTGATGGGATTCTGGATAGTTTTTCTGCACACAAACTGACAGTAGAAGTGAACTTTGCCTTAATGGCGCAGCCTAATGCAGATGAAGTTAAAGCAGCCTTATGGTCTTATCCCAAATGGGAGCTCTCCGGGGATGGATGGATTTGGCTCTGGCTTCTTTAAAAGTACCTGGCCAGTGACTGGAACAGATCTAGTTGCAGCATTATGTGAATTCTTTGAAGGGGCTGAACTTCCTAGAATGTTTGCTACTAACTCCATCACCCTGGTGCCCAAGGTTGATAAACCAGATTCTTTTGATAAATATAGGCCAATCAATCTCATTCCTGTGGTTTATAAGACCATTGCAAAAGTGTTAGCTACAAAGTTGAAGGGTAAGATGTCATATCTGATTATAGAGGAATAAGGAGTATTTCTAGCTGATCGGAGTATTTTTGAAAGTATAAATATGGGACAGGAAATGGCACAGTCATTGCATAAAAAGCAGAGTGGAGTCTGTCATGCTGAATCTTGACATGTCCAAAGCGTTTGATAGAATAAACTGGCAATTTTTTGAATCAGTTTTGAGAGCAAAAGGATTTGGTGAAGAGCTGATTGGTCTGATTAGGAGATGTATTCAAGAGCAATGGTTCTCAGTGCAACTCTATGGTGTATCACTAGGCTTTCTTAAATCAAAGCAGGGACTTAGGCAAGGGGACCCCCTGTCCCCTTACCTATTTATTATTGTCCAGGATGTTTTGTCTCAACTGCTTCATCAAGATTTTAACAATGGTACAATTGGTCATTTCTCTCATCCAGTGGGCTCCCCCCTCATGTCACAAATTATGTATGCAGATGACATTCTCCTCTTTGCATGAAGGTACACCAGATTGATGAAAAGGCTTATGCAGATTCTAGGTCAATACTGTGATTGGTCTGGGCAGTTTTTGTGTAAAGAAAAGTCAACACTCTTCCTATCTAAGCACATAAGCTTACTACTTAAAAAAGGATCTTGCATATCTCTGATTTTAGAGAAAAGGCCCTGCCTATGGTTTATTTGGGTGCACCCATTTGCTATGGAAGAATCAGCAGACAAGCATTAGAACCACTCTTTGTGAAGATTAGGAAAATACTGTCTGGTTGGAAAGGGAAGATAATATCCCAAGGGCAACTCCTAACATTGATTAAGAGTATCATGTCCAGTCTGCCAATCCATTTCATGTTTGGTTTGAAACTTTCACAGTGGGCTGTCACTGAGTTCAGGAAGATTATAGCTGGATTTTTCTGGGGGGAGGCATTAGGTTGGCAAAAGCTACATTGGATGCGCTGGCAGATTGTATGTAAACCTGTTGCAGAGGGTGGTCTTGGAGTTAAAGATCTTAAGGAGATCCAGAAAGCGCTTGGCATGAAAATGAATTTCAACATTATAGTGGGGAACAACCTCTGACAGAGGTTTATCAAAGCAAAATATAACAGAATAGAGGCATTGATGGTAAGGCAGAGTAGACAATCAGACTCAAGAATATGGAAATATGCAATGGAATTCAGGCAAGAGGTGCATGATAACATCAAGATCATCATGCATAGAGGTTCATCTAGCTTTTGGTTTGACAAGTGGTTGTCCTTGGGTGTATTGTCCTTGAGACTGGATCAATGCCTCATAATGATGCAACGATTGCTTATTTTCCTGAACATGGACAATGGAAACACCAGAAGTTGCTGCAGGCAGTAGGAGAACTGACAACAGAGAAAATACTGGCCACTGATCCTCCATGCCAGTCAGCTAGTCCAGATATAACTATTTGGAAGCCTGATTTGAGGGGCTACTTCACAATGAAGACAACATGGGAGACTATAAGGAGTAGGGCTGTAAAATTGCCGGCGTCTGATTTAATATGACATAAACTACTGCCAATCAAAGTCAGTTTATGTTCTTGGAAAGCAGGGACTAGGTGCCTGCCTACGGATGAAAATGTAATGAGTAAAGGTGTGCAGCTAGCATCCAGCTCCCACTGTTGTGACACCAGGTGCCAAGATACCACAAATCACATAGTCTGTGACTCTGCCTTAGTTAGAGGGTTGTGGAATAGAGCGATCATGCTGATGGGAGTGTCCTTTGTAGCTCCCATGGGGTGGCGGTCCATAATGCTACAATGCAGATAATTTCAAAAAAAATCAGGACTAAGAGGTTTATTATCCAAGCTTTTCCCCTCTATTCTAACATGGCATCTATGGATCTGCAGGTGCAAAGCTAGATTTGAGGACATCTCCCAGTCAGAGGAGCAGCTATGGAGACAGGTTAAGAATGACATGCTTTCTTATCATATCAGGCTAACATGTCTTTTTGTATGCAGATCCAGGACGGTCATCTAATGCAGCAGCTTAGGATCAACCTTGCCTTAAAGCCACTTGCCAGAATAAATTTTATTTGTTGGGAGAACCCCCCAACAAGATGGGTAAAACTCAACTCAGGTGGCAGCTATCTTGGCAACCCGGGTCCCTCAGGTGGAGGGGGAATTGTCCGAGAAGACCAAGGGGATTGTCTAGCAGCACTCAGTTCACTTTGGCGAAGGAACCAATAATAGTGTTGAACTACAAGCGGCAACTGAAGGTCGGAAACTGTACAAAATAAAAGGATGGAGCAATGTAATACTCGAAATGGATTCTATGTTGTTAGTCTCATGGATTCAAGATGGCTCATGCACGCCTTGGTACCAATGGGACTATTGGAGAGCTTTCCAGACACAGGCGCAGGACATAAGGCTTAAAGTCCAGCATCAATTTAGAAAAGGGAATGCCATTGCAGATTTTTTGGCCAAACAAGCATCACTGGGGCACTCTGCGTCCTTTTGGAGCAAGGAAAATCTTCCCCGCCTAGCTAGAGGCATGCTTAGATTGGATAAAATAGGACAACCTAACATTAGGCTACATTGAACCTATCTTAGGAACCATTCATCACTACCTTCTAGTAATCTGATGACTCTATTTTGGATATAGGGAATAAACTTTCGGATTTCTTTTGTAAAGGTTTAGGCTCTCACTTAAAGAGAGCCACATGAATAAAGGAGGGAAATTCATATAAAAAAAAGTTAAATGCCAAGGCAAAGCAATGCATCTTCATTGGCTATGGCCAAAATGAGTTTGGTTACAAAATATATGATCCAGTTAAGAAGAAGGTCATATGGAGCAATTATGTGGTATTTTATGAAGATCAAACTGCTGTTGATATTGAGAAGATAGAGAAATGTGATTCTCAGATTCAAAATGATCTCAGTGATGGTGATCCAAGTTTTACACTATATTTGCCTACTACAGTTGGTGGTGATACAGTTGAAACTGATGTGCAACATACAGATTTTGCTGATGTTCAGCAAGATGATAACTTCCATAATCCTACGGATGTTGTTGATGATGATCTACAAGAAGTTAAGCTCAGGAGGTCTACCAGATATAGACAATCATCTATAAGATATTCTTCAACTGAGTATGTGCTCCGGACTGACGAGAGGAGAGACCAAATATTTTGAACAAGTTATGAAAAGTATAGACAAGCAGTAATGGTTTGATGCAATGAAAAATGAGATGAAATTTCTGCATGATAACCATATTTTGAGTTGGTGCCACTACCTAAGGGTAAGAGAACTTTGAAAAACAGGTGAATCTACAGGCTGAAGTAGGAAAATAACACTTTCAAACCAAGGTACAAGGCCAGATTGGTTGTTAAAATCTTAAGTCAAAAAATGGGAATTGACTTTGATGGGATTTTTTCACCCGTTGTGAGAATGTCTTCAATACGATGTGTGTTGGGACTAGCTACGAGCCTTGACTTATAAATTGAGCAAATGAAGGTGAAGACTGTTTTTCTTCATGGTGATTTGAGTGAAGAAATATATATGGAACAACCGGAAGGGTTTATGGTGAAAGGCAAAGAGGATTATGTGTGCAAGTTGAAAAAGAGCTTGTATGGTTTGAAGCAAGCTCCGATATAATGGTACAAGAAGTTTGAGTCTGTGATGAGGCAACAGGGATACGGGAAGAATACTTGTGATCATTGTATATTTGTTCAGAAATTCTTCTCTGATGATGATTATTATCTTGTTATTTTATGTTGATGATATGTTTATTGTTGGTCAAAGTGCTTCAAGAATTTGCAGGTTGAAGCAGAAATTGAGCAAGTCTTTTGACACAAAGGATTTGAGACCAACAAAGAGAATTCTTGGGGTAAGCATTACTCGAGACAGAAATGCGAGGAAGTTATGGTTATCACAAGCAAGGTACATTAAGAAAGTACTTGAGAGATTTCAATGGTCAAGTCTAAGCCAATTAGCACTCCATTGGCGACACATATGAAGTTGAAGTAATGAACAAAGTCCCTCTATTGATGAAGAGAAGGAGAAATAAAAAATGTTCATTATTCTTCTGTTGTTGGTAGTTTGATGTATGTTATGGTATGTACAAGACCTGATTTAGCTCATGCAGTTGATGTAATGTTAAATTTATTTCTAAACCAGAAAGAGAATATTGGGATGTAGTTAAGTGAATTTTGAGATATCTTCGTGGTACTCCAGATTTAAAGCTTGACTTTGGATGTGACGAATCAGTTCTCATGAGTTACACTTATTCAGATATGACTGGAGATGTTGGCACCTTAAGGTCTATTTCAGGTTTTTTTGACTACTTTTGCAAGGGAAGCTGTCTCTTGGCAATCTAGGTTGCAGAAAGGTGTTGCTCTTTCAACAACTGAAACTAAGTTCATAGCAGCTACAGAAGCATGTAAGAGTTGTTGTATTTGATGAAGTTCTTGAAGAAACTTACTTACTCTCAAGACATATATGTTTTATTTTGTGATAGTCAAAGTTCTATACATCTTGAAAAGCATCCCACTTTTCATTCCAAGTCGAAACATATTGATGTATAGTATCATTGAATACGTGATGTGTTGAATGAGAAGTTTATTGAGCTCAAGAAAGTTCATACAGATGATAAAGGTGCTGATATGATGACAAAGATTCTGTTGAGATGTAAGTTTGAAGTTTGTTATTTTCTTGTCGGGATGCCAAGAAACTCCGATAGGGATATTTGTTGGGATTTATTGGGTTCCCAACTATATATTTTTGAAGGCCCAATGATTTTAAATGATTTAAGCCCATTTAGTAATATACCTAAAGGGTATATTACACACATACTTGTGTTTGTATGTATGAAAGCTAGGTTTTATGAGAAAACTCGTGCCCCAAAAGGATAAAAGAAAAACAACACTGTGTAGTTCAAGTTTTGTTGGCTTTTGAAGGTTCGAACATTGTCCGATTAACCTGAAATTTTGACTGGAGTTATAAGACTTGTCTAGATACATTTTATCCTAAGGAGGTTGAATCCCAACGGTTGGATCGTGAGTTATTGGATGTTGAACAGACTGCTCATTTTTGTATTTAATATTGTATTGTGATTCTAGTGCTTCGTATTGTGTTGTAAAGGCTAGAGATCCATGGCGTGGTGTTGTACTGTGTACTCTTGCTCATTTGGTGATATTGGATTTTGGTGGATCTAAGGATCCCGTGATTTTTCATCTCTTTACATCGAATGAATTTTTCATGTAAATCTTGGTGTTCTTTTTTCAGTATTGTTTCGTTGCTGTTATCTCCATATTCAATTCTGGTTATTTGTGATCCAAACAGATTTGTACAAATTGGGGGGTTGCTTATTTTCGTTGTGCTATTGAATTATATTGTTCCTGGTAGGTTCCTCCCAATACTCTATTACCAGAGGCACGGCGGTGATAGTGATGGCGGTGGTGGAGCCACCGCTACCACTATTAGTTTTTTTCAAAAAAAATAGTTGTATTGCCTGGGGAATTTACCTTGCTCGGAATCTTCCATCTATGGAAGACTGAACCCTCCAGTTTGGGGACCCGCTTGAATGGGAACCATTGGATGTTTGGAGTTGCAGGTGGCGACGAGAATCCGAGCTCCAAGAATGACTACGCTATAATATTAGAATACGCCGTTGGTGACTAGCAAATTGAGGGACAGTCTTGTAAGTGAGGCAGAAGATGATGCCTAGAGTTAGGCCGAGGACGAAGACAAAGACACAGCAGAGCGGAGGTGGCTGAGGATTTGCGATGAGAATTCACCATTTATTTATGAAATGACCAAAACATCTATAGCTATAGGAGGCGACATGGGAAGGAAAAAATGGAGAATTCATGAGTGCACTGACTTGGATGCTCAACCATGCTATTCCTCAATCGATTCAGCCTTTTTGGTTTTCCACCACCATCGTTCACCACCGATGGCAGTGGTAAAGGTGGCGGACACGGTGGCAGTGGCGGACACAGTGGCAGCGGCGGAAAAACTGCCATCACCTTGTCTATTGTACACCTTTACAAATGAGCTATAAACTTGAAGGTTCAAAGTTCTTGTAACGAGACTTGGGTTACAGTTCTCTAGCAACCGACAACCTAGTGATGATTCAAGCTAGGTTGTATCTCGACGGTGTTCAAGCTTTGGGTGAGGCTTGAGGGTGTTTAAGCCTTGGACGAGGCTTGGTGATACGATTCTCTAGCACCCACACACTAGTGTATAGTTCTACAAGGGACTTGTAAAGGAAAACTCAAGGCCAAAGCTTGGAGGTTGAAAGTAGGAACGATTCGCATAATTATCTAAAAGCCTAGGTATTCTTTGCATTACACATTTACTTATTTTTTATAGGTAAATACACACCATTTATATTTTTTCAGTAGAGTTTCGCTCTACCTAGGTAACGAACGTAAGATCTCACAGTTGTTATAGAGGGTGATATATCACGTGAGTTATCAAAGTTCAATTATATTGCTCATTTACTTATTCCATTTCCTTACTTGAATATAGGTGTGAGCAATATATCGAAAAAATTGGTAATATCGAAAATTTTACCAATACCATATTGAAATCAAATTTTTTTGGTATTTTGATATTTCGATATTTTGGTTCGGTATGAAAATACCATTACCAAAACTTTTCAGCACGGCATCAGGTTTTACTGATTCGGTATCGGTAATACCAAAATATCAATATTTTTTTGTTTTTTTTCGACACTAAACGACATTTTTTTTAATTTTATTTTTTTAATTGATAAAAAATTACTAAAAATTAAAAAAAAGTTAAAAAAATAATATTGGTATTTCGGTATTCGTGATACCAAACCAAAACACCAAAATTTTTTTGGTATGTCGATATTTTGATTCGGTATCGATACCAAAAATCCATTACCAAAAATTATTGGTACGGTATCAGTAATGACCATTATCGATACCCTTATTTGCATATGTTGTTAATAATTGATTCCTTGATACAGTAAAAAAAAAAAAAAAAGTAAACATTACCAATACACAATCAATTTCCCCCCTCCCCGGATTGAAAATTTAGTTCTATTCTACATTTATGTTATTGCTTGATCATTTTAATAGCACCCAAATCGTAATGTCTAAAATAGCGTATTTGGCCGCTCCCTATTTGATGATGGATCAACGTTGTTGAAAATTTAATATGATGCTAAAGGCCCAATTGGTTAGAACTGTGTACACAGGTCCTCTAAGATGAGGGCGTTGTTATTTAATTTCTACAAACGTCCCAAAGATGGATCTCAAGCTAATACAAACGGGCCCTTATTCATTCGCTATTGGTGTGTCCTCAGTAAAGTACTATTTCATTTACATGCTCTTCTAAACCTCATATATAATATATCAAACCTTAATCAAATTTATATGTTAGCTCTGGCAGTTGTCACCATGTTAATTTACATCAGCTCAACTAACCACTTCGTTCAACTTTTTCCAAAAGGGGAGAACGAGAAATTTCATTTTTATGGGATCAAGCTCAAGTTTTCAACAGTAAGTAACCACTAGATACAGTGGAATCTCATCCGAGCTTCTGCTTTACTGAACAAATAGAGGAGACGTTGAATATATGCCCTCCAGATTCAGCTCTCACGCAACTTCAATGTTTGTTGGATTTGCATTGACTTCAACGTACTTTGTTTTCGACTTTGCGATTCTTGAGGACCTTGATGAGCCGGAGTTAGACTTTGGGGATGAAGTCGACTTATACTTCTTATGCCTGGGCTTCTTCTTCATAGGTGGAAGTTCATCTGCAGGGAGCAGCTCCGATCCTGATTGCTGCCTCGTGGATTCTGTGAAATCTGAACAGAAACAGAAACGAAGACCAGTTGTTTTTCGAGCCTATTAGACTCGTAGAACTTTATATTGGTACAGAGAGTAGGTATAGGTATCATATACGCAATATGAAACCAACTCTAATTGTTTTTCCCCTTCATTACTCAGAGGCATGGCCTATTTATACTATATGTTAAAAGCAAGAATCCAAGCATGCTATGCTCCTCCTAACAGCAAATGAAATTTGATACACGTTTCTGCTGATTCAATGTGTTTATTCTAATGTCTAAGCAACTCGTGACAGATAAGGTGTCAAATCTCCCTTGCTTTCCACTTTCCAGACATGTTATATACCAAATATACCTCAAACTATAAATAGATAAGCAGAACAGTAAACCGACCATGGAGACCTCGATATTCTTTATGCTCATTTCATTTGATGCACCATTTGTCTATAGTCAAGAATCTTCCGTCTTTTGAATATACTTAACAAGGGATGCATCATTCTAATGGTCAAGTTGATTACAGCAGAACTTGAATATAAGAGGAAAGAACAAATTGACGCCATCTATGAACCTTGAGAGGACCATGGAGAACCGGAATTACCAATGGATGCTGCAGCAAAATCGGGCACAGTGTTGAATTCATTCATCTGCATTTTTTAAGGAAAAAGTTAACACGAATAATGAATCTATGAGCAATTAAAAGAAGCCAGAAAGCTCCAAATCTAATGGAGATTGCAGTTTTGGAGAAGATTCAAAATAATTTGCAACCCTCATACCCAAGTAGGAGCACTCCCGGAGGAGCCATCCCATCCAATATGTGCTATATGCTTAACATTAGTCGGAAGTCCGATCTCGATTTCACGCTCCTTGACAACTACAGGAATTCATGAATTCTTAGCTTAGCCCTCCAAAATTTGAACAGAAATCACAATAGAACATTCAATAAAAGATCTAACCAAACAGAATGTAGAAAAGATATTTCACCAAACATATGCGATAGAGTATATTTGACGCCTTTGTAGATTCCCTTCATGGCTGTTCCCCTTACAACGAGAATTGAGCTTTTATCCTCAGAGATATGAAGCAAAACACCAAGTAAAACACCAGATAACTGGTGGAAAAGCCTCCCTTTTCCTGTCGAGAAAAGAACAAATCCACAAGCATATAAAGATATAACCTTTTCGTCTGTTGGGTGGAACTTCTATTCTGAGTGAGAAAGGGTGGTAAAAAATACAAAAATTGCAACGTCAAATCAGGCAAATGGGAAGGAGCTTTGGAAAATTGACAATCCATCCCGCTACAATGGTACAGAAAGAATAGCAGCTACATGGAATCAAAGCAACCCACAACAGCGTGCAAGTTATGCCTCCATAGGTGAAAACTATAAATTGAAACAAAAGGACATTACCCTTTTTTGAAGAAAAATGAGAGGACACGGGGGGCGATTTAGATTCAAACGAGAAGCCTGTTCTCTCTCTCCTCCCCGTTACGATTCCCATATATCTTCACACATCTTTGGTGTATAGAGGATGTAATGAGCATGGGAGGAGAACGGTGAAGCAATACGGTCCCTGCTATGAATCGAAAATGAAGCAATACTCCAAACAAAAACATGAGACTAAATTGTGGGCACGAAACAGAATGCAGATTGCTTCAGGTATCAAGATTCTGAAGGGGGTGACAGAAACATTATGGTGGAGGCATTCGGGAACGCTTGTGAGGAGAGAGAAACAATGATGAGCTGGAGACATGGAAGCAGGGTAAGAGAACCGCCAAGCCAAAAATCTTCCAAGAAAAAGGCCGAGAAAAAGGGATTGAAGTGGATTTGAAGGTCATGGAATGTGCAAGTTATGCTTCAGGAGTTCAGGTAGATTCAGCCTAATGGGATTATGGGACAGCCAAAAACAATTTATAAGAAGGTGCTTGAAAACATGGAGTTTAATGAAGACAATAAGCCCCGTTTTGCGCGATTTTCTTAAAATTATAATTAGCTTATAAGTATATTTTTTTAAAAAATAACTCCTCATTTTTAAAAAAAAAGTGCTTATAAGCCAATTATAAGCATAAGAAGGTTGCACAAAACACCCCTAAATGGTATGACTTAAGAATTCTAGACTGAAATTCCATTGTCGGAAGTCGGAACCAATGAATCGCTAGTTCAAAATGCTTGACATGAACGGCGTCGTCTGTCATGGCTACACTCAATTTATCCCTAAATCCTGAGGCTAGACTAGATTTTTCCAAGCCTCTGTTCGTATTTGAGGCAGCTCAGGGTCAGTTGCCACAAAACCCAAAACATTTGCAAGGTTTAGACTAACATAAAGAGAACTCACAAAGCAACCCAACACTTTCCATTCATTGCGCCCAACAGGAAGCTTGGCTTGGTGTTCGATAAAATGAGCCCAGCCATGGATTCAGGCAATTAATTGGGCAAACCCCGAGGTGTCGAAAGGGATGGAGTCCGTTGCCAAATCAATCAGAGGCCGAGGGCGGCACGAGGCGAACACAGGGAAGCGAGTTGATTTTAAAGAGAACGAATGAGGCATGGGATTCTTTGAACTCAATGTCGAAAAAGTGGAGTAGGGATTTTTTTTATCAGGGTTATTGGAGCGGAAAGAGGAGGAGACAACGGAAAAATCGGATTTGACAGAGGGAAGAGCAGGATCGGGTTTGGAGTGTAGCTTCTGAGCGTCGAATAAGATGAGGATATGGAAGGGGGTTTAGGGAGAGAGAATGCGACGTTGGAGAATGGGATTGGAGGGCGGAGGGATCGCCGACGATAAGGTCCAACAGGAGGGATACGACAGAGAAAGGGAGAAGGAAGAAGATGATGATGGCGGTTGGGTTGGAAAGATCGCCATTGTTGATCACAGCTGGGAAACCGGGTTGGTATAACTTAGGCCCTGTTTTGCTTCTGCTTCTACTTCTACTATTTCTTTTATTGCTTCTTCTTATTTTTGGAAGGGGGTGTTTTGCGCAAGTACTTAAACGATAATTATTTTTAGAATAGAGGTATCTCGGGGGGTCAGAATTTTTCGGACCCGCCGTGCCGGAGCCCACCCCCGCCGCCGGTCGCCGGAGCACCCTCGTGCCGGAATTGAGGCGCTTTTTTTTAGAAGGAAAAAAGCATGTCATGAGGTAATTATTTTTTAGAAGGTTTACCTTCTTAAAATAAGAACAAGTAGAAGGTTGGCTGTGCAAAACACTCATTTTTTGAAAAAAAATTATTTATAAGCCAATTATAATTTTATGAAGGCGGCGCAAAAAAGATCATTACTTTTAAAGGATCTTTTGCAAACAAGTCTCAATATTCTCTAATTTTTTTAATTACTTGCTAAATATAATTGAATTAAAATAGTTGTCATAATCATAAATGCCCCTGCTCCTCACAGTTCTGATACACTAATTTTTAATTGAATATTGTGATGAACTTTAAGTAACTCGTAATCCGTGACCAATAGCCACTGCACCCTTATGTGTGTAAAGTAAGATCATATTTTTCTCTAAACGTTGAATATAAGGACGTACAGCTATTGATGAGAGTGGAGATTTATTCCCATAAATTATTTTTTTGGGCGGCGGGTTTGTAATATTTTTTTTGTAGGGGCGAGGGGGGGAATTTACAAAGAAAATATCCAAAAAACAGAACTATTTAAAAAAAAAAAATTAATTAGTGGGGGGAGGTCCACCCCCTCCATGCTGAAAGGGTTTGCTCCTAATTGCATCCATTAAAATCAGTATCATATTTTAAATTTTTTTAGAGAATCTACAACAACTCCATTAATTGTACGTGTCACATGTTTCCTTTGATTCTCCAAAGACTAGTCCATCTCGTCTTTGCAATCCTAATTCTTTTCTCATCCAATCCACCTCACTAACACTAACAAATAACAATAGATAGATGAGAATAAAAAGGGTTAAAAGAGAATCTTTTCAGCCTTAACTCTTCTCAGTCTGCGCCAAGTTCACTTGTCAACCAGTCTTTGCCCCATACCCCACGACCATTAACCACTCCATCCATCGATTCAACCCATTCAAATATGGACCAACGATGCGAGATGGCACATCGACTTTCGATACATATGGCTTGCCTAGTGAGGTTGAGGGTTCGATTCGGATTGAGTACTAATTATATATTGTTATCTGGATTAGTCTGGTGGGACTCCTTTACGAGGTCCAGCTGGGATACTTAGTAGGCAAATGTGTTACTCAGGTCGGGCAGTCCAAAATGACGTTTTATCCCCGGGGTACGCAGTACGGCTTAAGGGGTAGGACACAAATTGCCTGCAACATAGGCCAACGGCACAGCTAACTATCAAAAAAAATATGGACCATAAGAGAGAGATTTAAATAAATATAGTATTTATTAATTTTAATAATGCAACTATTCGAGGAATGATTGTGAAAATATGCAAAGAATTAACTTTTTTTTTGGTTAACCAAATTTGATTAACCAAAACAGTCTTATAGCCTACTTTTTAAATAATTTGCCTGAAAACCTTCGCACAAAAATTAATTTCACTTCATGAGGCAAGCGATTGGTTCCGTTATCTAATAGGAAAATCATATACAACTTGTCACTACTTAAAAATCACATAGGAAAATAATATCCCCTTTAAAATGCATTTGATATTTCGCCCCCACACTAGAATGACCAAATCCAAATGATTTTTGGCCAATTTCATGGTTGTATTTATGTTGTTTTTATTTTATATCGAAAGATTTGACAGAATAATCTTTAAAATAGAATTTTAATGGATATTATTTCATATGAATTGTTTTAAATTCTTATTTAGAAGAGTAATTTGCAAGTGGTGTGTGTGAGTGTATATACTTATTTAAAAGAATCAAAAGGAGCAGTTTTGTGATGTGGGAATCATGCTTGCGCGAATATTTAATAAAAAAAAAAAGGAATACGAAGAAGGAAAAGTAATTAGTGGTAAAGTTTTTCAAGTGGAGTAACGGTCAACGGAGTATAGAAAAATACATTAAAAATATTGTCAGAAAAAAATACATAAAAATTAAAACAACACGGATTCCTTTTAGGAGAGATTATCTTTAAAGTAGATAACATTATGCATATCGGGCATTAGTCACCCTATATACAATAATGTAAATCAGTAGTATATTTAGGAGAGGTTATGCTTTGTAGGTATATTCACTCTTTCAAGAGTTCTCTTAATTCTTTAACTAAAAATTTAAAAAAAAAAAGAGCTCTCTTAATTTACCTTCACATGTGCTATTTATTTGTCCCAATCATATTTCTTCTCCATTTCGCAAGTACACCAATACGATACGACACGTAGATCCCATCTTCCTTTGCTAATTGCCATCCAGCATAATTGTAATATGCTTTAAAACCAATTTTCTAATAATAATATGCTTTGTAGGTATATTCACTCTTTCAAGAGCTCTCTTAATTTTCGTTCACATGTGCTATTTATTCGTCCCAATCATATTTGTTTTCCATTTCGCAAGTGCACGAATACAATACGACACGAAACGTAGATCCCATCTTCCTTTGCTAATTGGAGAAATGATATAGCGCAAAAATTATAAGCGCAAGAAATACAAAAAAAAAGATAAGGGCCCAGATGTTTAACATAAATCTCCACGTTTTAAACATCAATTTCAATCTAAATCCCAATTATTCATCCACACGGGTCCCACCTTACTTGTATTTATTGCTCCGCTATATCAGTTTTGTGCTAATTGACATCCAACACAATTATAAATGTGGGCTTCCACTGAACTTTTGTTATAAACATCAAATGCTCTCTTTTTATCCCCACCATAAATGACAGAAATATAGCATTTTCATGAAGATTGAATTCGGGCTAGAGACAGGCAAACGTGCGCGTGCAAACGTGCTAGGCACGACACGCACGGAAAAAACGTGTAAACGTACCTAAATCGTCCGTATTAAAACGTGCGTGCGTGCGGATCATATTTTTTTTTTTCAGAAAACGTGCGTGCCTAGCCCAGCACGCATAAAAAAATGTGCACGTGACGTGCTTAAAAATACATCCCATAAACCGTGCGTGCCGTGCGGGTTGGCGTGCGGTACGGGCTGGCCCGCACCTGATTTTCTATTTTAAATTTTTTATTTTAATTACACTATTATTTCTATTAAATAATAAATAAAAAATAGAAAACGTGCAAACGTGCGTGATCCATTTGCACGCGGGCTAGCCCGACATGGCACGTTTTTTTATGCGTGTCGGGCCAAGCACGCACGTTTAAAAAACGTGCGTTTTTGGCATACTCACGTTTATAAAACGTGCGCATGCCGGGCTGGAAAATCCCGCCCACAAACCGTGCGGTGCGTGCCGGGCTAGCCCGCCACGCACGTTTGCCCGTCTCTAATTCGGGCACTGGCAGAACCTCCATTGAAATTGTTGACTGGACGAAAGTGAATAGGTTTCCGCATAAGACTGGGCATTCATAATTCAAAAAATTCATTTTCAGTCAGAACTGAATTAATTTTGGAAATAAAGTTTGAATTTTGATCCATCTATATTATAATGCGGCAGTTGTCCACGTCACCTAATGATCAGAAGGTGACGTGGACAACTCCCATTGGT
>JAOWBN010168003.1:0-18315 GCA_028565015.1 Pinguicula moranensis
CTTGGTTTGTAAAAACTGGTAAAGAGTTTACACAGAGTTGCCGATAAGCCTCCTTGACTGTATATTTCCCATCCATGCTCCCTGGGAAAACATATTTGTCTCTTTCTTGGACTGTAAGAGTTTTATCCTGCAAAAAATCCAGCAGCTCTTGGTAATCTATTGGTTCTGAATTTCTTAGAAGTCTTCTCCATGACTATTCCCAGTTCCATGTCTCACCATACCATCTCCCTGACTGAGCAATTGTAGCATCCTTCTTAACAGCAGCCATATAGAGCACGGGATACCTCTCTACTAATACCATTGAGCCACACCATTTGTCTTTCCAAAAAAGGATTCCTTCACCATTTCCAACTGTTATTCTGCATATCTCATTAAACCAAGATCCACCAAGCACTGATTTTAGTCCTGACCACCATTTAGAAGGGTATGCCCTTGATCTCTTCCATTGTCTAAGTGTAAGGTCCAACTGTTTGAGTTCATTTTGTTCCCCAAGGTGTACTCTGCCCTTCTCTGAATATTTTGAGCTGATAATCCTGTGAGATAATGTGGACCCTCCTTGCAGAAATCTCTCCCCCCACTTACCTAGTAGGGCCAAGTTGGTAGATTGTGGTTCCTTCACTCCAAGACCCCCATGACATATAGGTGTAATCAACTTTTTCCAAGAAACCCAAGCCACTTTCCTTCTCTCTTCAATCTGCCCCCAAAAGAAACTTCTCATAATCTTGCTAATTTTCTTGGTAACCGACTGTGGAGCTTTGTCGAAATTAAAAAAATGAGCAGGTATACTTGAAATAACCGAATTAAGAAGGGTCAGTTTTCCCCCTTCTGATATGAACTTGTGTTGCCAACTGAACAGTCGTTTTGAAATCTTTTCTATAACTGGTTTCCATGTGGTGGCCTTTTTGGGGTTAGCTCCTATGGGAATTCCCAAGTATTGAAAGGGGAAACACCCTTTACAGCACCCAAAAAAATCTGCCATGTCATTCAAGCTCTGCTCTGAAACATTGATTCCCATTAGCTGAGTCTTTTTGTAATTAATCTTTAAACCTGAGACTGCTTCAAAGTTGAGAAAGATAGGTCTGTAAACTCTTATTGTATCCAAAGTTGCCTACCCAAATACCATGGTATCATCTGCAAATTGCAGATGAGAAATAGGAATCGCCTCTCTCCCAATGTACAAAGGCTTTAAGAGTTCCATGCTCACTGCTCTGTTGATCAATCTTGAAAGTCCCTCCGCAGCTATTAGAAACAATAAGGGTGATATTAGATCCCCTTGTCTTAGCCCCCTTGATGGATAAAACCTAGAGGTTGGGCTTCCACTAATTAACACCGAGGCTGATGAAGATTGTAGTAAAGCCTTAATCCACCATATCCAGCAAGACTGCAGCCCCATGATAGTCATTACTCCAAATAGATAGCTCCATTTTAAGGTGTCGAAAGCTATTTCAAAATCTATTTTTATGATCACAGCCTGACCATTAACCTTCCTAATCTCATCCACAACCTCATTGGCCACCATAACTCCATCTACAAGCCGTCTACCCTTCATAAATCCCATCTGCTACTCTAAAATCAAATCTGGTAAAACTGTGCTCATTATACTTGAGAGGACTTTTGCTAGTATTTTAGGAATAGCGCCTATAAGTGTTATAGGCCTATAATCTTGCACCTCCAGTGGCTCTTTTCTCATAGTTATCAATGTGATATGTGCAGAGTTAGAACCCCTAGCCAATGTGCAGTTCCTGTAAAATTCAGCAAAGAGCATACACACCTCTTCACGTTGGCATGCCTATTTCTTAAGAGGATAACGACAGGATCCCAGACTTGGAGTCTTTCATAAGACACAACCAACTTTAGGGTAGTACTGTTTTTAATTAATTATCTACTTATATCCATCGGGGTAGTGTCTGCTAAGTTCGGGTAGGGGTGTACCATACTTTTATGCTTTTGTCATTTCATTACTTGTCATCTTATGATTTGTTGTGCGGTTATGTGCATATTGTTATCATGTGGTTATTCAATGATTAATGTGTTATCCGTGCATTGGCTCATGAAGTACTTGAGAACTGTTTGTTGATGAGAATTGATAATTGAGCATTGTGGGAACGTATGGAAGTGGATTGATTTAGATGTAGTTTTTGATTGACTAGGAATACTTAACAACTTTTCAACTAGAAGTAAACCCTCTGAGCTTAAATTAAAAAAAAAAGACAAGTTATAAATAGGAAAAAGCAAAAAAAAAAAAGAGAAAAAGCCAAAAAAATCTGAAAGACATTTCTCTATTTTGATGAATAGCTAGGCATTTGTTTATGTGCACTCAAAGATCAAGATAGTTATTCCAAAGAAAAGAAAAAGAAAAAGAGCATCTTTATTTATATAAATGCTTTCAACTTGTCGTATATAATAATGCTCTCGAGTCTACTGTATGAACTTGATGAAGAGCTTATGTTTTGGCTTTAATATTAACGTCTATCTCAATCACTAACTACCTTGGCATGGCAAAAAGAGAGTTGTGAAAAATGTTGAAGATTTTAGTAGGAGGAATTTTCAATCTTAGTACCTAAGAAGGAGATGTTCACCTCAAATGGATGACCCACATGTCCACTTTGTCAATTTCTTGGAGATGAGCATTTCCTTGTATAGAGTGACCGTATGTGATGATTAATTATTTCTTGGTTTATATATGTGGCTACGAAATTGTGTTTAAATGCATCGCCATGGGGGGTTTGCCTTGAGATTCTGGATGAGATTTAGTGTTTTGTTTTAAGACAAGCAGATTTAAGTTTGGGTCTATTTGTGTCCGGCCAACATATGTAGATACTCAACTTCAATGTTTTTCGGCAGGACAAGCAAAGATTTAAGTTTTTGGATATTTGATGGGCTGATCTTATACATATTTAATGGAGACTGTTTCGATCTAATTTGGCTCACTATTGATAGGGGCACATACTTTTCATGCCCATTTCTCTTTCTTTTGCAATTACATATCACTTAATGCCCTCAGGGAGAAAAGGAAAGAAAAGACACTAAAAGTCCAATCCAAGATTTTGACTTCATGGCCATGGCCCCAAATCCAATAGTCACAGACCCAATCTAGATGGCACATATCTATTTTGGTGGAAAAATTCCATGAGAAAGTGTAAAATGACCATTCTACCCTTACTCACAAAAAATATATTGTCCAAAGCTTCCGAAGGAAGCTAACACAGTCAAAGCTTCTCGAAGAAGATAACTTTCAAAAGCTGCCAGAGGACGCTAACTCTCAAAGATATCTCACAAAGGGACAAGATACTCAAAGCATTCTAGGAGGTCTCCCCCTGGAATCACATATCAATTATTTCTATCAATCTGAAAGAGAACGATTCTGGGAACATTTCCCATTATGGGGACATCTCCCCCTGGAATCATTGATCAACTCTTTCTATCACTCTAAGAGGAGAAGCGATTATGGAGAGGATTCCTTCCTGGAATCCAGGGCACAAGGCAACAACACTTGGAGAGGATCTATGGAGGAAAAGGAGGAGCTCTAGAGACTCCCTATTCATCCAAGGAGGTTTCTTGCCTCTATGAACTTAACTTTTGTCTATCTTTTTGTATGGCTTTAACCTTATTTTAGGACATTGACGTACATCTTTTGAATTTAGTTGTGGACTTTAAATGTCTTAAGAAATTGACTACAACTCTTGTATATGAGAGCGATGTAACCCTTGTGAATTTTTTTTTTTTTATAAGCCAAATTTCATAAATAAAAAATATGAAAGTGTACAAAAATGGAAGAAAAGAGAAAAATATAAAAACAGAGGCCTATATACAGACAGTATGATCTACATTAAATGGAAGATCCGCTAGCTAGACTCTTTGTAGATGATCTGAGTACTCTGCCTTTTCCTCATACTCCCTTTCAGATATAGCCACGGGTGATCTGGTACAAGGCTCACCTAGCGTCATAATATATTACGAAGCATCCCGACATTCAGATCATCGCCAACATCCGATCTTCACCAAATCCAAATGTCATGACTCTCACATTGTCAATTCCCATTATAGGGATCTTGGTACACAACTCAATTAAGATTGGTGGCCTATACCTGTAGTGACAGAGAGGGCTATATTACAAAATAGCAGTCTAGCAGATCATAAGCAACGAGAATAGACTAATGCAATCTACTCTTCAAATAAAGATCACATCTCAAAGATAAGCCCTCACTTTTTGGATAATAATTTACAGTCCTAGGCACACTGCCCGCCAAGTGTACCTCCACCAAGTGTAAGTACCAAAGGCTACTGGAGAAGAAAGACTGTAGACGAGAACTACTTCTGCCCTTTACAAGCCCACAACTTTGAAATCAATTTCAAGTTTACAAAGACTTAGAGATCTTTGCAAATGGCCTCAAAAGAGAGATCCTCCATAAATAGCCTTTGAGAAAGGCTGTCAGGATGTTTGATTTGCTTCCCTACCTGTAGCGAAAAGAGATGAAAGTGTAGTAAGGTCGAACAAAAACAAAGAGAAGGAAATATGACTGCTGATTGTACAATCTGCCTAAGCATAGTCTGAATTCCTCTTGGACTCTCCTCCTAAAAAATACAGATTGTTAGGGGCATATTCAAAGAATAGAAGTTTTAGTAGCCACAAGGTAGCAGCAAGAAGGAAAATGTTGCAAAATTCTTTTCTCAAGTGCCAACGAACCGTAAGAGGCAATGTCATCCTTCAGGTTGCTGCTATGGTAAAACTGTTGATATCTATCAGCACTATCGCAATAGTGAAGTAGTTTGCCAAGGTATGTGGCTGCTCAGAAGCCGTTCGAGGTATGTAAATCATCTTATACATTAATAGCTCAATAATGCAATCTGTTCAGATTATAAATCATGCATTTGATTTCAGTGGTCATGTTTCATAATTGCATTACTGAAAAATGTTAGCCTGACATCTTAACAAAGAGAAACCCATTTTAGGCAACTGTGAGAGCCTGGTTTAGGATAGTTTCATAGAGAGAATTCAAAGCCTAAAAGTAAATACACCAAAGGGGATTTAGAATCCAATTTGTGAAAGAGTAGGGCCAAGAATGGCCTTATCTATTGGCTACGATACACAGTCAGGATGTTCTTTTGATATTAGACACAATACTTATATAGCTAGGATCTTTGGCTTGAAAGAATTTAAAGTTTCTGGCTTTCCACACTAGCCAGACCTTAGTAGCCCAGATAGCTATCGAGGCTGCAGTATTGATACTACAAGGTTTTGCTGAAATGAAATCTGATAGTGATGGAGCTTGTGTATATGGCATCTGGTTAATCTCACGGGATGAAAGCCAGTCCTTCTCTGTTGTCCAAACGTGCAAACAAGAGGACAATTTCTGAAAATATGTTCCACATAATCATTACCCGATTGACAAATGTAGCAGCTGATATCCTTATCTGAAAGGATGATATGCCGCAGTTGATGGGTTCATTTGTTAGGCAGGGAGTCTTGAAGGAGTTTCCAGACAAAGATGAGAACTTTCTTAGGAGTCATAGCCAACCATATAGTACTGAGAACAACAATCTCCTAATGAGAATAGGGTGTGTCAAAATCTGCTAAAATCCTATCATGGGCTTTTTTAACCGTGTAATTTCCTTTTGGGCCAGTGTTAGAGGAGTATTTATCCCTGCACGTAGTTAAGATATAGACATCCCACAGCCGAAGGGCTAGATAAGATAGGTCTTGTACTTCAGATTCTAAGAGGTCTTCCCCATGTCCATGACCAGTGCCAAGAATTTGAGTCCCACCATCCCATTTCTGATAATAGATCATTTTGGTGCAGAGTGGTTCTAAATAGTCTTGTGAATTGCTTTGCTAAAGAAATATTAGGAAGCCAAAAATCTTTCCAGAATCTGATACATTCACCTGTCCCAATTTTCAACCTGACTAGCTGACTGAACCAACTGTAGCTAAGAATTTCCCGTGTATTGTTCCACCATGAAGAAGCATAAAAGGGTCTCTTCTTCTGCCTTGCTGACTCCTAGATGCTAGAGGTGTATATAATTCTCTTCACCTTCCCACAGATAGGCAGCCTTCAATGCCATATTTTGAGCTTAGAATCTGCATAGCTAGATCAGAACCGCCTGAGAGCAGGTGTTCTCCAATTTTTGCCAACAAAGCTTCATTGAAAGCTTTCGAGCTTCTTACCCCCCAACCTCCATTGGCTACTGGGGTAGTCATTTTCTTCCAGGAGATCCATCAAACATTTTTGTGATCCCTGCTGCTATTCCAGAAAAAAAAAAATCTGAATTTTGACTAGGTTATGGATGACAGAAGTTGGGGCTTTCATTTAGGAGAATAAGTGAAAAGATAGGGCATTGAGGACTGAGTTCATGAAGATTAACTTTCCTCCTGAAGATATATACCTGTGGTCTCAAGAATTTAGTACCTGACTAAATTTATTCACCATTGGCTGCCAAGTAGATAGTTTACCACGATTAGATCCAATGTGAAGGCCGAGATACCTGAATGGAAAGGAGCCAGTTTTGCATCCCAGCTAGCTATGCTGCCATCTCATCTAAGGTAGGATGCTACATATTAATCACCAACACACTGCTCTTTTAGTAGTTGAGGCGCAGTCCTGGTGTGATTTCAAAATTGAGTAGAATAGATTTAAGAGTTTTGATTGTGTCCCAGCTAGCTTGTCCAAACAGCAATGTGTCATCAACTGTAAGTGAGAAAGTTGGACTTTATCTCTGCCAACTTCTACCCCTTTAAACAAATTTAGATTCATAGCCTTCTTGACCAACACTAAGAGGCCTTCAACAGCAACTACATAGAGCAAAGGAGAGATAGGGTCGCCTTGGCAGAGTCCTCTATGAGGGAAAAATTCTTTAGTAGGGCTGCCATTTATGAGGATGGAGGTGGAGGCAGATTCTAGTAGTTCTTTTATCGACCAAATCCAGCTTTAAGGGATCCCCATTTGGGCCATAACAACCTACAGATAGCTCCAATTTACAGTGTCAAAGGCCTTTTTAAAGTCTACCATGAGGATGATGGCCTATTTTTTTAGTTTCTTCAGTTCATACACTGCCTCATTGGCTATAAGGACACCATCCAGCAGCTTTCTTCCTTTAATAAATGCCATCTAATTAGGGCCTATGATCTCATTCATAACCGGACTCAGACTCTTCTCTAGGACCTTAGAGAAGATCTTAGGAATAGCATCAATCAAAGTGATAGGTATGAAGTCCTCAACATACCGAGGTGTGGCTGTTTTGGCTAGCAGAGAAATATGTGCCGCATTCCTTTCCTTAGCTAGTTTGCAGTTCCTATAAAATTCAACAAAAAATTGTAGGATGTCATCTTTGAAAAGGTGAAGAAAGTGTTTGATGAATTTAAAGTTTAGACCGTCCAGACCTGGACTCTTTTCACTTCCACAGTCTTGAATAGAAGCCAATATTTAATCTTCTGAAAAGGGTCTCACAAGTTGTTCTTTAGACAGTTGTGAGAATTGATGAAATATGATGTTGTTAATCTTAGGCCAGTTCCACTGAACCTCAGAAAACCTATGTAAAATGCTATTTGAAACACCTCTTTACAACTTCCGGATCATCTAGCCATGTGTTTCCTCCCAAATGGCTTGGATGGAGTTTATTTTCTATTCTTTTGGATCCACCCATGAAAATAGACTGAATTGGCTTCTCCTTGTTTAATCCAATTGATTTTTGCTTTATGAAAATGTAGGCTGTCAATGCTTCTTGTTAGCACTTGAAGTTCCTGCCGTTTGCTCAAAATCCGGTTCAGTAAGCTAAGAGCTTTTTTCGGCCTAAATTTCCATATCAGCAACTTGGTCCAGCAATTGTTTTCTTTGATCTAAGGTGCTCCTAGGATGCCGATTATTCCACTCTTTGATTCCTGGCCTCAACTCTCTTGTCTTGATCTTTAACCTGTGACATGCAAGTATTAACTAGGCACATGCTATATAATTTTTTTTTTCTTTTTCCCTAGCTTTCATGTGCCTATCTAATACTTGCACGTTCACTAAGCATGGTTGGAGGTCGAGAGACACAAACCATGCTAGGAATGGTAAACTCAACTTTTATCACCATAGCATGAGAATAGGCTACCGTGTGTGGATTTCCTAAACTCAAAGCCTTCAGTGTATTCAAGTGTGAAATCGAGAGATGCATGTTTATGTATTGTAGAGGGCTACTTGAACTCGAGGGAGACTTGTGATTAAGAGACGAAAATCCGATAGATAACAAAACAACAAATCCAAAGAGTAATCGTAGAAATAAACCTTCTAAGTTCACTAGATGGTGAAGTCACTAGCCCTAGATATTCTATCCAAGTATTGTTTGCATTTTATCCTGTTTATCACTTCTTTATTTTAGTCTTTTTCGTATTTTGTTTGTAAGTTAGTTCTTGGCCTTTAGTTAGTTTGTCCGAATTGCATAGAACTCATTAATTTTGGTGATAATCATATACAATCCCTCATGGTTTAACATTGATGCGAATCTTAAGAAATATAATTAATGCGTAAATAATCACGAAACAAGAAAAAATACTCTAAAATCACTATAAATCGCAAGAGAATGACGTCAATTATAGCAATAAAGGGGTCGAACCATAGGGAGATAAATTAAACTCTTAGCATATAGGCTCGTTAACCCTAACAACATGCACAAAATTACAAGAAGAAAATTTAGATGTATATAGAATTAAATTGAACTACAAAGAGAAATAAAACAAAAAATCACACGAGTTTTCATGAAATTTAGTGAGACAAAATTACTCCTACATGTTAGACTGGCTAAAACACACAAGATCAAATTAAAGTCCTTAGTTAGATTTTTATGCTAATAGGAAAATGTTGATTTTTTACTTTAACACACTGAACATGTAATTAGAAATGTAAATCTATAACATGCTGAACACATAGCATATAAATTCATCCTCGTTATACTAAAATTCTAATAAGATGCGTTATAAATTTTAATATAACTAATAATCTTCCACTAAGAACTCCTTTTTTCAAAGAAGGATGCAAGTGTTTATAGACAAAGTATGCTCCCAATTCCATAGCTAAAGAGGCAATCAGTCTCGGGCTTGAACAATCATGTTTTGCTCGTACAAAACCTACAAGTTGAAAATTGAAGCATTAGTGTAGAATATGTAGCATAAAATCCAAACTTGAAAGAACATAAAATTTGAATAATATGTGATACAAACACCCTACTCCACATTAGGAATAAACAAATTGTTAGCCTTGCATCGTCGATGATCGCGCCATGAGAATTCTGAAAGATGATATCATATTTGGATCAAAAGAAATGAACAAAAAAATTGTTCTGAATTTTTCGTTAAAAAAATTACAAAATCGTGTAAATTTCCAAACAATAAAAACTCAACCAAAACTAAAGAGGGGAGTCTAAAACTTGACCACCACTCAAACTCCACCCTATACTACGTGCATTGGCCTCTATTTATAGAATTCCATCAAGTCTATGTGATAAAGATGAGAATTTCAATACAATTTGAAGATGAAGTCTAAATAATAATCAAAATCCTAAATTTTGGGCTTTTGATGTCAATCTTTAACTTCCTTCTCAAGTCTTTGGATATGTGAGCCAAAAAATGCTATCTTGGATCAAATCATCAAGTTGGTTCATGTTTATCTGTATCTAATTCGAAATCTTTGGCATTTGCTGATGCATTAAATCTTGACAGTTTCTTATTACCTACTTAGTGCAATATTTTGCTTTTTTTTTTTTGTTATGCCGAAATACAAGTGGATTTCTTCTACAAAGATGTGATATGTCGTTTGGGCTTTCCAATTGTATATAGCACGTCCCAATCTGATTTTCGGATATCGACTTATAGCCTTCCAACCCAGACTGCACATAATAGAATAGTTAGTGGACAGTTTTTCTAGGTGAAGTTCAGTTCGATTTTGTCTACTTTGGAATCCGAATCTGGTAACATGTTCTTCATTTAAGTTGTAGTGCTTCTTCCACGCTTTTCTTGCGTATCTTGTACGTCCATATCCGACACTGCTAGCGCAGGTTCTGATTTTTGAATTTGGATGTTAATCACTGAAAATTCTACTCGTACCTCACTCGAAAATCGTCAATTTCATCCAATGATTATTACTTGCACATAGAACACTAACAAAGCGTAAATCATGCCATAAAAACATTAGATCCTACTTAAGCAAAGAAGCACTGTTTGATTCACATCAAATACCCCCAAACTTAAGTTATTATTCGTCCTCGAATAAGCAAACAACACAACTGAAAAGACTTAGACTTCACAACAACTAAAGTACTCCTTTTAGGCAATAACTCACAATATAAAGTACAACAAGTTCTATAACAAACCACGTATAACCCACAACGATTTAGCAAAGATTCTCAATAAATCCCTCTATCAATTCCCAATCAATTTTTCCAGCATATAATTTTAGGAAAATAAAATGTCACCTAAGTCTCAAACCATCGTCACTAAGTCATCAAGCAAGAATAAATTTAAGGAAAAACATGTCACCTAACAACTTGCGTCAATGTATAGAGCAAATTCAAGGAAAAACATGAACAATCCTTATCTAAGTTAAAGTGATGTACAAATCAGAATGTCTTTATCTTTTTTTTTTTCTTCCAAAAGCCAAATTTCATTAAAGATAAAAATAGAACGTACATATCTACTATAGAAAATACACATGAGCACCACATAAATCACTGGGAGATACTACCAACTACTATCACTGTACTTGAGATGAGTTGCCTGTCTCTTCTTCTTACATCCCTTCAGGTTTAGCTAATGGTGATGTGGTATATGGCTCACCTAGCGTCATAGAAGATCAAATAACATCTAAGCATTCAGATCATTGCCATTATCCACTTTTCACCAAATATAATGTCATGACTATCACATTGTCAACGCTCATTATTGGGCTATTAGTACACAACTCGGTAATCTGAATGTCATGTACCTCATACCAACTACAAGAGAAGGTAGCTACGAACAATCACCCAAACACCATAACACAACTCTTATATAAGCAATGTCGATTCTTCAATTTGGTCAGCTACTATTCTGTCATGATGAATGGTGGACTGAATCATAGTATTTCACTTAGAGGTTAGCTTCTTAAAAAAACAACTAGTTTGCTGTCTGAGTACCACTTCTTTCAGGCAAGTGGAGATATATTGTGTGCTGTGTGTGCAGTTTGCAGAGTGTGACTCAGGGCTGATCATGTAATTGAAGTGAGATCCATCTGTTGATCAGCTTCTTCTATATCCTTCATCAGTGGACTTAAGCTGTTACTGTTCCAGAACATTATACCTTCAAGGTGAGGTACTGGAAAAACTGATTGCAGGAAACTGCAGTATGGCAGTTCATGTACCCCTGTAAAGTGTTGTATGCTTGTAGACTTTACCTAACCTGTACCTGTATGAATCCGAAAAGGGAGTAAGTCATAATCAATTGCATAACCATGGGGAGGGATATATTACTTGGACTTATCCTTCCTCCTTGCTATTTAGGTACCAAGGTTGTTTGTAGAGGTCTAGTTCCATGCCTACTGCACTAGATAAATAATAATTCAAGAGACAAATGCAGTTAACTTTGCAGTCCATATTCCATATTGTAGAAGATGCAAAATCAGTTAGGGAAAAGCATACAGTACAAACGATTATGTAGCCAATTAGCAAAACTAAAAGGGAATAGATATGAAGATCTCCTGGCTCTTAACCGAAACCAAACATCTCGCTGTATGGTCTGAAAAATCCATTCCACATTGATTTTCTTTGCATGAAAATGAACTCTATTTCTTGTTTTCCACAGGGACCACACTGCGGCCAGCCACAAAGATTTCCAGGTATCCTTATTGATCCTGGGCGGTTTGAAAATCATGAATCGCCACAGAGAAGGACCCTACTGAGCATTTGCAACATCTTGTCCTTCAATGGACAGCCAGGCCATTAGGTTGAGCCAAACCTGTACAGAGATTAAACATTTAGTAAACAAGTAATGAATGGAAATAGTAGGAGATGCAAGTAGACATAGTGGACATGACAAAGGCATATATTGTGGAATGATTTTTCTATATTGAAGTGATTCCATCACTGGTATTGCTCCATGCAACATTTTCCATGCGAAAATTGTAACCTTTTGGGGGGGGGGGTATTTTATTCCAAACAATGGTTAGATTAGCTTCTTCTTCCTCTGAGTATGGATTCTTGAGACTGATGATTTGCTGATAGGCAGCTTGAACCGTGTAATTGCCTTCAACATTTCCTATGAACATATATCTATTTGCATTCAGTGTGTCAGGATAGTTGCCCTGCATTTTAATATATCATATTATCCAACTCAGCTAGGTCCAGAGAGCTGATATTTCTCCTCCAGGACCAGGTAGAATTCACCCAATACCCCATATCAGTCTTTGTCTTGGGATGTAATGGGGCTTAGGACACGGTGGGATACATGTGGAAAGTATGGTCAAATACCACTGAACTCAAGTACTGATACACCCAAAATAGACGCAACCACTAACCCGACTGATGATAAACTGAACCACAAACCCAAACAACCAAAAACATGAGAATTTATGTACATGCAGAATTAGAAAAGAGATCGTAATATTTTTTTTACTGGCCATGGCTTTTCTCTTTCTTCTTTTTTCTTCTTTTTTTTTTCTCTCTCTCACTCTCTCTTTTTTTCCAGCAGGCCGCCTTTTATCATACATATGCAAAATGAGCTCATAGAAGTAATACACATATTCGTGAAATAATTTCTCAAGTCTGGTAATCTCTGAGACCAACAACAAATACACACCAAACATCAGTCAACCACCACAATTTCCACTTTCCCAAAATGCATCAATACTCTAACTCAGTGCCAGGGATTAAAAGAGAAAGCCAAACAGGATATATGGGCTTAATGGCTAACATGTATATAGGAAAAAGAACAAGGCTTAGAGTGGTTATTTAGGGGTAAATTAAGGTAAGGATATATATGTCACGGTCGTGGGAGTGATCCTAATGCCTTAATCATTTTCATGCACCAATATCCTATGATTTAAACATTTTCACAGCAATATCAAGAATCAGCAACATGGATGACATACTGATAGCAGCATTTGTGCTCAAAACAACAATGCAGGAATTGTTGATGTTCTTTTAACAAATTGCAGTGTTTAAGCCTTCATCTTTGCAGCTAAAAAGATCACATTCTCTACTATTTAACGCTGCTACAATCATATTTTCATGAAGGAGATCAAGTGCAACCTCAAAAGAGTCTCATTCTATTGCTTCTACTCCAGTGTGTTTCAAAAGTCTAAGATCCTACTGATCTTGCTGATTTCATCCCACTGCTGCTCAAGTTCAGGTCCATTATCATCCAAGGAATGAGCATATGAGTCTAAACGATAAAAATCAGAAGATGCAAACAAGAAAGCAGAAAAGTCAGTCTGCAGAAGAAAAAAAAAATTAAAAAAAAAATTAAAAGAGCCAAGTTGATCGTGACGAATTTTCTATGGACAACCATAAGTGCATCAGAGTGATTTATCAGGATCCACCTAAAGCTGAATGTTCACATGCAGCTCAGGTACACACTGAAGCTCTGAAACATGGATTTAAGTAGACCAGGAGTTCAGGAAAAATTCGGGAAGGGATGAACTCAATCAGCCTACAGAGTAGAAAAAATTCTGTTTTGACAGTTTTGTTGTTTTGCTGAAGATCACGATGTTCTCTATAAGTCTTCAGGATTTTCCTTGCACATGCTGCAATACAACTTAATGACAGAGAAATGCATCCACGTTCAAGGAAAATCTGGAACAAAAGTCAAACAAAACATATTGGAACAACTTTCTTATCCATTGTCCATGAGAGCCCTACTTTCAAGGGATCTATTACCCTTCCTATCTCATCTATTTTTGGGTAGTTTTCTGTGTATAATGGAGAGAGGTGACAATGGTAGAAAGGGGGTGTAGGGAAGGACAGAAAAACGTTGTACTTTTCCTTCAACATTTCAGAAATAAAAAGTAAAATCTGCATTAAAGGGGAGCGGATTATTTGACAATGATTATGTCTGCTGAAACTTGGCTGTTGCTCCCAATTATGCTTGGCTAAAATCCATCATTCTTTTGCTGATGTGCATATCCTGAGACTTCCTAAACGAATTGGTGAGGTGTAGGTCCAAAAACAAGATATTGGTATTGATTTTAAGTTTGTTGATACACTTGTGCATGTTTTCTGTTTTTGTTGTTTTAGATTGGCCATCTAAATTCATAAAAACTGAACCAACAGCTAGTAGGGACTTAGATGCACGCTTAGTTCATTTAAGATTTAACTGATAGCAACTTCTCCAATCAAAGAGGGCGGTTAGTCTGCTTCTTTGAAGAAGTAACAAGAAAATCATATGTGTAGAGGAAGGGGATTCGGTTAGAACTTTTAGAATCACACACTTAATGAGGTTTCATTGATCTTAAGGTGGATCTGATTATAGAGTGAAGGTGTTAACTACCTGGTTAAAGAGTTAAGACTTCAAGAAGAGAAGCAATGGCCTAAACCACACATTAAGTATAATTAAAAATAGATAAAGGCATCTATGATCCAGTCAACTTTATGTCATGTTCTCATGGATTTAAGGTCAGCAAAAGTGTGTTTCTTCTTTGATATTTCACCTAAACTTCATCCTTGATTCGTTGTTTACAATTTCAGTATTTATTGCAACAGATTCCCCCAATCTTTCTTCTGTTTTGACAGCAACAATTCAGGATAAAGGCAATGCAGAATGCATCACCTTTCCCAGTGGATTTGATCCTGAGCTCTCCACTTGCTACCCTTTAGCTTGTGTAGTATAATTCATGATAATATTGAGGTAGTTTTCCAGCCACGACACTGAATAAAACAAGCCATCTCATACGCTTAAAAGTGAAAACTTTATATCAGCCAAAAATATTACATGCTTTCATCAGTTCAAGAAATCAGAAAAATGTGACACCATTTTTAAATATGAAAACCATGCTGGACTGTTATCACATTGGAAAGACAAAGTTACATGAAATTTGTGACCAAGAATTTTGCCTCCTACGTCCAGGGTCTTAGTGTTTTAATCATGTCACGAAGTTGTACAAAAATCATGGGATACATCAAAACATGTAAGGCCGTAAGCATGCTCGAACAAATTTGAAAATTAAGTGCAAAAAGTCCTAGCATGGCAAAGATAAAGTAACATACAACAAGTGAGCATGGCAAAATGACAGTTTACCCCCCTTACTTAATTGAAGCATTGTCCCAATGGTTAGAAAAAAGGACATAAAGGAAAGAAAAACTTCCCTTGTGTGGGAATTCCACATCTTCTAGACGAGTTAGGTTGGTGCACGAGGGTTCATCCTAAAAAAAAAATCTTTACCTTGGAGACCCTACAAAATAAAGACACGACATAAGTTCGGTTCGACACAAATGTAATGAGAAAGAACCAAAAAGAAAACCCATGACTTATTAAAAAAACTAAAATAAGAAAGAGATACAAAAACGTTAAAAAACTAAAATAAAAAAGGGATATAAAAATGTTGGGTTGCCTCACAACTAGCCCCTTTGTTTATAGTCGTTCACTCGGCTTGTTGGGGTTTACTCTGGAGGGTCCTTGAGCGAACAAACTTCTCTCGAACCCCTGTTTGTTTTGTTCTCCGCCCCGATGTAGACTTTGAGCCTTTTATCATTCACTTCCATATGCCCTTGAATTTTGGTCTTGGATATCAATTGTACCAAGAGCATACACCTTGTGGACATACGGGGCCACCATCTTGATTTGAGCTTTCCAGTAAATAATTTCAACCTCGAATTGAACAATAAGACCTTTTCCCCTTCTTGGAATTGCTTGGTTCTAATCGCGGCATCGTCTTAGCCCGTTCCTTGGGTCAACACTATGGTAAGCATCAAATCTAAACTCATCGATCTCGTTGCATTCCAATAGTCTTCTCTCAGCTGAAGTCTCACAATCCATATTAAGTCTTTGAAAGGAACAAAAGGCTTTGTGCTCTAATTCCGCCCGAAGATGACATGACTTACCAAAACCTATTGTAGGGGGATGTACCAATAGGGGTCTTATAAGTTGTTCTGTAGGCCCACAATGCATCATCAAGTCTCTTGGCCCAATCTTTGCAAGATGGCTTAACAACTTTTTCCAGGATGTATTTGATCTCTCTATTTGATATCTCCACTTGGCCACTCGTTTGGAGATGGTGAGGGGTGGCAACCTTATGCACAACACCATACTTTTCCAAGAGATTTGCAAACAACCTATTGCAAAAGTGTGAACCTCCGTCGCTGATGATAGACCTAGGTGTTCCAAAGCGGTTGAAGATGTTTTTCTTGACAAAATTAATCACCACTTTTGAATCATTGCTTGGTAAAGCCACGGCTTTTACCCACTTAGAGACAGTCTACGGCAACTAGAATGTACTGATGACCGCAAGACTTAGGAAAAGGTCCCATAAAATCAATACCCCAAACGTCAAATAGTTCTACCTCGTGGATCTTATTCATAGGCATCTCATTCCTCCTAGATATATTCCCAGATCTCTGACAACTATCACACTTTTCAACATGAGATTTAGCATGTTTGAAGATAGTTGACCAATAGAACCCTGATTGGAGCACCTTGAAAGAAGTTCTTCGTGCTCCAAAGTGGCCTCCGTACTCAGAATTGTGACAAGCTGAGAGAATGGTTGTTTGTTCATGATCTCCAATACATCTTCTGATGAGACCATCACAACATATGCGAAAGAGATACGGATCTTCCCAAACATACATGCGGGAATCTCTCAAAAAACTTCTTCTGATTGTACGTGAGACCCTCAGGAGTGTTTCCGGTGACTAAATAATTAGCAACATGAGTGTACCATGGCATGTATGTGTCACTTACTTCCAAATTGAATATTTGTTCATCAGGGAAAGTCTCATTGATCCATGTCTTCTGTTCTTCCTCTATATGACCATTTACTTCTAGTCTAGAAAGATGATCAGCGACTTGGTTCTCGGATACCTTCTTGTCTCTAATTTCAATGTCAAACTCTTGGAGGAGGAGAACCCATCTAATTAGTCTTAGCTTAGCATCTTTCTTTGTCATCAAATACTCGATGGCCGAATGATCTGTGTATACTATCACTTTCGTACCAAGTAAGTAGGCACAAAACTTGTCAAAGGCAAAGACAACTGCCAACATTCCCTTCTCGGTCGTAGTGTAGTTTATTTTTGCCTCATTGAGTACTTTGCTAGCATAATATATGGCGTGAGACACTTTGTCTTTCCTTTGACCCAAAACTGCCCCAATAGCAAAATCCGAGGCATCAAACATTAGCTTGAATGAATGAGACCAATATGGTTTTATGATGATTGGGGCTTCCACAAATTTCCTCTTCAGCAGCTCAAAAGCTCTCAAGCATTCATCAGTGAAGTTGAACAGAGCATCTTTCTCCAAAAGTTTGCACAAGGGTTTAGCTACTTTATAAAAATCATTGATGAATCATCTGTAAAAACCAGCGTGTACCAAGAAACTTTGGATACCTTTAACATTGGTTGGAGGTGGAAGTTTAGAAATAACATAAATCTTTTCTTTGTCAACTCCAACAATTTAGATGAAATATTGTGCCCCTATACAATGCCCTCTTGTACCATGAATTGACATTTCTTCCAGTTGAGGACAAGATTGGTCTCTTCACTTCTTTGGAGAACACGGTCCAAGTTTCGTAAACAGTACTCGAATGAAGAACCGAAAATTGAAAAATCATCCATAAATACCTCGATAATGTCCTCAATCATGTCATTGAAAATAGCCATCATGCATATTTGGAATGTTGCAGGGACATTACATAGACCAAATGGCATACGTTGAAAGGCATAAGTACCAAAAGGACTTGTCAATGTAGTTTTGTCCAGATCTTCAGGGGCTATAGCAATCTGATTATACACCGAGTATCCATCCAAAAAGCAATAGTGGAAGTAACCTGCTATTCTATCCAACAGTTGGTCTAGGAAAGGAAGTGGAAAGTGATCCTTTCGAGTGGCTTTGTTCAACTTTCTACTTTGTTCAACTTTCTATAGTCCATACACACTCTCCACGAGTTGAACACCCTTGTAGCTAAGATTTCATTATTCTCATTTACCATAACGGTTACTCCTCCTTTATTGGGAACACACTGTACCGGGCTGATCCATTCACTGTCAGAAATTGGGTAGATCATTCCAAAGTCCAGCAATTTTACCACTTCTTTCTTGACGACTTCCATCATTAGGGGATTAAGTCGTCGTTGTTTATCTCTGACTGGGTGAACCCTTTTTTCCATT
>JAOWBN010168113.1:0-18315 GCA_028565015.1 Pinguicula moranensis
AAGTAGTAGAAGGTTGGCTGCGCAAAACACTCTTTTTTTAAAAAAAGCTGCTTATAATCCAATTATAATTTTAAGAATGCTGCACAAAACGGACCCTTAGTCGCCCCTACAAATTTTTTTGGGGATCCACCCTTGGATTATATGCAATGCTACATAGTTGGAGTTGAACTTCATTTGATCATATGGCTAGTTTTGGCTTTTTTTTTAGAGCTTGTTTTGTAATTCTAATTTTTTCTACTTTTATTTCTCTTTGTACTCCATAAAAAATAGAGAAAAAAATAATATAAAAATAATATTTACAATAAAAAAAATTAAAATAATTTAATAATATTTGCACTTCAATTTTAATTTTTTTTAAATAATTTTAATTTATTCACAAAATTACTATTAAAAGTAGAAGAGAACAAAAATCTACAATCCACAACGTACCCAGTATATTTTCAATTAAGTTGGAGTCTGGAGGGTCAGATGTGCGCTGCCTTACCATTATAATTAAATAAAGAGGTCGTTTCCATTGCGACCCAATATGCATTGCGTAATTTGATGTATTGAATTCCAACAACTTCACTAAACAGAAGCACTAGAATTTAATAGTCATTTTGCTCTAGTCCATTATTAGCACAAAGCTAAAAAAATTGCCAATAATGACTCTTCCAGCTCCATTTGCAATGGACTCAATATAGAGAAGAAAATATTGAAGAAAAAAACCAAAAAGGCGACCGAAGAAATAAGCGAGCAATCCTGTAGGGGTCTTCACAACAAGAAGAAAGAAGAATTCAAGTCGAAGATAGTAAAATAGGCGAATTGAAGCGCTTCAGGTTACACGCCCTTCCATCTAGTAACAACTTACCAATGGGAGTAGTGGAGATTTGGGGAGTACCAGAGGTTTGGTATTTTTAGGTCTAGCTACAACTCAACACTGGGTGGCCAAGAGCCATAGTTAAGTTTTGTTTCCATTTTCTTCTTTCTTTCTCATTGTTGATATCGGCAAGACCCAACCAGATTCTGTCTACTGGTTAGTAGTGTGAGAACTCTTAGTACCTCACTCTTTTCATTTCACTTAATAATAGGCACAAGGAAAGAATTTGGAAGAAATTGATCCACTTTCGTCATTACAGGCCTTCCTTGTAGAATCGAGTGGTACGCAAGTTAGTATAGGTTCTAGTCAATTGCCCTTTATCTTAAGTATGTTTTGGCTGGCCTGAAGCCGAGTTGTAGAGAATCAAGATCTTCTATCTATATTTTTGGAATGAATGCAAAATCAGTGCACTCCCTACAAATTCTCACAGGTTTAATCCAATATCCGATAAACTAGGACACTTCTCTTATTATCATTGGTAACTCAACCACGAAGAATAAAAGAGTTGGGCACGCGACCGTGCTACATCTCTCTCTTGTTGCAGGATCAAGAATGAGAAAGTTGTGATTCCTATCAACATAAACAGTATAAGGCTAAAGATTGATTCTTTGATGCTTACAATTCAATTTCTTTCATTGTTTTGCAGGTACAAATAGGGGAGCGGGATTAGAGTTTATGGTAAGAATCATATTTGATTGATTCTTACCATTTACAAGTTTTGACTCTAATCCCTGGTTTTATGTTAAATTGATACATATGATTCTATTTCCTAACAAAAACTTGTCCAATCCAACCAAGTCAAGCACTTGCATAAAAAGGAAGAGAGAAATATAAATATATATGAACAAAAACCCCATTGATCCAGTAAAGAATTCAAGACCCTATTACTCAATGTTTGCCAAAATAATATCGATCAAGTATTAATATTCTAATGTGGCACCAAATGACCTAACCATTAAGGTAAATATACTGAAATTATTCAGATTCATAAAAGAATTAAGCCTGGAACTCTCTATTCTAATCCATCCAAGCCAAACATTTGCATGAACAGAAAGGGAGAAATAAGCACAAACCAGTATGAATTCAAGACCCTAAGCCCACCCAATTTTCTACCGGCACTCCTACCGAGAACGATGGGCGAAGGAAGAACGACGAGCAGTTGGATAAGAAATTCGTTATTCCGAAGACAGTTGTGTGTCGTCTCATTTTTGGAGTGGAGTCGAGCTGTCAAGCGAGATGGATGAGAGAATGAGATTGAGAAGTTGGGCTTGGGCCTTGCCTTAACCCAAATCACTAGACTTCATATTTCAAAATCACTAAAATAAATCAGACTTCACATTTCCAATTTCAAATCAGACTTCTCATTTTAAATTTAACATTTAAAAAAAATGGTATTCGGTATATACTGAATACCGACCGGTAACACTAATACCAACCGATTAAGAATACCGAATAACCGAATTTAACCAGTTATTCGGTATGCAAACCGAATACCGATCGGTATTTTGAGCAGCCCTAGAAAAAAGAAATAGGAAGAAGGAAATATTTGTAAAAAGATTCTAGTCACAGACGTTGAATTAAGATATTCTATGGCACTAATTTTTCCTGAGAAAATTGACTAAGAAACAAATTAATATTCTTTCCCTAATAATTCCAGTCTCGAATTTTTCATATCTCAATTTTTAATTCTTATGCATTTATTTCGTGTATCGAGAATTTATTAACTTGGTAGGCACAATTTTGACCATAGCAGACTGGCAACATTTGTATGAACCCGATCGAAATAGTCACTGCAACCAATGGAGCAAGGCGATCCATATTCCGAACCAAGGATGTCCACATCAGCCACCACTCGATCTTGGAAACCACCCAGGATGAGATGCATCGATCAATACGGCTCCTAGTTCATCCGTTCAAACAACAACCATGGATACTCACCTTACCCTCTGGATGCCAGAGTTCAAAGCCGAGATTCAAAATGAAATTAAAAATATTTTCACTCACCAAGGGGGCAGAGCCCCCATTTTGTAACATGCCCACCCCTCATTTTCCCGTTAGCGTAACTCTGCATAAGGCTTTTTGTAAAAGCATTCAACAAGAAGTTGTGAGTCTTGCTCCTGCCATGCTCGATCACTCGATCACCTATCCAAATACTCTAGTGAAATGGACCCGCGATAACATATCAAATCGTCACACTACACATGGAGATGACACCCATATCAAAAGCAGTCGAATGTCGAATGTTTATTTTAACTGTAACTGGTGCCGCCAAAGATTGGTTCTTATCACTCCCCCAAATAATCCATTTGGAGCTTTAATAAACTCATGACCCAGTTCTCACAGGCCTTTGTAACCCAACAACGAGTAGATCGAGCACCTATACATATACTGAAACCAAGCTACCAAAAAAGGCCCGATGGATCTCTATGTGACTACTTATATCGATTCAATCAGGCATGTACTAAAACGTCGGGACTATCCCTCCTCTTGAGGATTAATGCATTACTCAACGGACTTTAGTATGAGCCCTTGGCAGCAGCCTTGATGGACAATCCCTCATTCACCCACGAAAAGTTAACCGATACATGTGGAAGATACATCCGTCTGGAGGAAATGGTAGGACCTCCTGGAGGAGTAAAAATTCACTCAGAATCTCACACACCACGCAGGCCATGGCAGCCTGAAGCGAAACAAAGGAACCAACCATCCCCCACCATCAAAAAATTGATGAAACGCCTATGTGGAGAAGAAACTCTAAACACCACACATTCTGAGTTCCACGAGGAGATATACTAGGGGTCATCGGACCAAGTGGGCTCTTGATAGCCCCCATGAAAATGAAGCCTAGCAACAACAGGAAACACCCTGAGCGTCGATGTCAGTTCCACAAATATAGCGGGCACTCCATTGAGGATTGCCAAAAACTAAAAGATGAGTTGGAGTGGCTAGCTCGCGAAGGGTACCTTGACGAATGGATACAATCCAACTCCAAAAATCTCCAATACTTGCCCTTGGACCTGCAACAAGTCCACAGGAATGAAAGCTCGTATTGCCATGATCATTGAAGGGTTGATGTGAATCAAATAGTGCATCATTGCTTAGACGATTTCACGATGGTTTTGTGTGATTTACACTCATTTATGCTTTGGTAGTGTTCTATGTATAGGTAATGATCTTTGGATGAAATTGACGATTTTTAAGTGAGACACAAACATAATTTTTAGTGATTAATGTCCATCTTAAAAAAAATCATAACTTGAGCTAGGTGTGTATGATATGGACGTACAATATATGCATACAAAGCTTGGAAAAATCACTACAACTATCATAAAGAACACTTTTCCAGATTAGGATTCTAAAGAGGACAAAACCGAGCTTGAACGTCAATTAGCAAAACTATCCAGTAACTATTCTATTTTGCGCAGTCTAGGTTGGTGGGCTATAAATCGATATCCAAAGATCAGATTGGGATTTGCTATATACCAATGAAAATCCCAAACAATGTATCACAACTTTGTAGAAGAAGTCCGATCATAATTCGGCCCAAAAAGAGGCAAAAAATGACTTTGAAGTCGGTAATAAGAAACTATCCAGGTTCAATGATTCAGCCAATGCCAACGATTTCGAATTGGATCCAGATAAAAATGAGCCGATTTGATGATCTTATCAAAGGTAGCATTTTTAAGGCTCACATATCCAAATATTTAAGAAGGAAGATGAAGATTGACATCAAAGCCTAAAATTTATGGTAGTAAAATTTAGGAGCGTGGATTATGGTGTTTATGTGCTTAGAAGTTATATTAAAATTTATAACGCATCTTGTTAGAATTTTAATATAACAATGATGAATTTATATGCTATGTGTTCAGCATGTTATAGATTTAAAATTCTAATTAAATGTTCAGTGTGTTAGAGTGAAAAATTAACATTTTCCTATTAGCAAAAAATCAACCTAGAGACTTTAATTTGAAAAAGGTCCAAATCATTAAGGAAGAAGTACAAAAACTTCTCCAAGCTCGCTATGTGAAAAAGGTCCAATACTCCGACTTGTTGTCCAATGTAGTAGTCGTCCTAAAACCAGGCGAGAAATGGAGATTATGCGTCGACTTCACCGTCCTCAACAAATATTGCGCCAAGGACTCTTACCCCTTGCAACCAATTGATCAGATTATAGATTTCACGGCCAGGTGGAAACTGCTAAGCGTGATGGATGCCTTCCAGGGTTACCATCAAAATTTTAAATACCTGAAGACAAATTAAGACTACCTTTATCACAAAGGATGACATTTACTGGTACAAAGTGATTCCATTTGGACTCAGAAATGCTAGCGCGACCTATCAATGAATGATCAACAAGTTATCTAAGAAGCAAATAGACTATACCATGGAGGCATACATAAAAAAAGAGAAAAGGCCGATAGCCACATAGCTCACTTAGCCAAAGCTTTCAAAATCATGTCAGTTAAAGATCAACCCTACCAAGTGCACTTTTGGTGTGAAAAGTGGAAGGTTCTTATGATACATGGTGTCCAAAAAAAGGATGGAAGCCAACCCCGCCAAAGTTACTGCCATATTCAATACGTCTCCACCCTGAAACCTTAAAAAACTCCAATCTTTTGCAGGGAAGATGGCCTCCCAGGGACGTTTCATCTCACGACTCGGGGAGAAAGGACTCCCATTCTTCAAGGTCATCCGCAAAGGAAAGAATTTTGAATGGACGGAAGAATGCTCTCAAACATTTCAAAAATTGAAGAATTATTTGAAATCCCCTCAAATTCTGGCAATCCCGTAGCCGCAAGAAACTTTATTTGTATAACTCGCAATATTTGAAGAGTCAGTAAGCACAATCCTTGCACGTGAGGACAATAATACGCATTGGCCTGTCTACTATGTCAGCAGAATACTACATGGAGCAGAGACAAGAGATCTGGAGATTGAAAAACTTACTTTGGCCCTAGTTACAGCTGCAAAAAGACTACGACCCTACTTCCAATCACACCCCATCATATTCCTTACCAATCAACCCCTGCACTAGATCTCATCGAAGCCAAATGCCTCAAGACGCCTATTAAAATGGGTAGTAAAGCTCAATGAACATGACATCACGTACAAGCCAGGTAGCTCACAAAAGGCACAAGTACTCATTGACTTATTATCGAGAAAACCTGAACTCCTGCCAATAAAACATCATTGAAACTCCAAGTCGATAGTTCAGTCACTGCTCGACGAGCTGGAGTTGGAGTTGTATTAAGAGAAGACGAGGGAGAAACAATCAAACTCACAACACTCCTAGATTTTCCCTTCACAAATAATACCGCAGAGTATGAAGCCCTAATTTTAGGGCTCAAGATTTTCAAGCAGCATGAAATCAAACACATTATCGCATACACAAACTCTGGATGATTTTGAAGCTCTGATATCAACTGAAGTCGGAACAAGATAGCGATTATCTTGTAGGCTAAAGAAAATACAGAAATTGCAGCAGAATCAAGAACACAAGAACTTCTCCAAAAGAATCCCGAGACGGTGTCCTCGGTTTCCGTTTATTTTTTAATTCTACTACAAAATTCGATATTCAACTAAGTCCACAAGTCAGACTTATATAGCCAAAGAAATCCCATAATTTTTGCGATCTGCCTTATCTAGCATAATCGCGCAAATCAATCTACTCAATCAAATCAACTAAAAGCGGTAAATTACTAGAAATCCGGAAATCAGTTGACCTCAAGATTGACATCAAATTATTTCTAAAAAGGAAGGAAATAATAAAAATATATTTTCGAAAAGGAAAACATTGAAATTTGTAAAAATTGATGTTGCACATCGAGCAAAGCTTCATGTGGTACCAGAGAGACGATTACAATGCCACATCACACGATCCATTCGGGCACTTGTAGCCAAAGTTATGACTGATTAACTCTAAATCTTTTTCATCAGAATGGTGGCTGAGATTCGGGATTTGGGATATTTTTTGGGTTTTCCAAAATTGGTGCCAAGACAAATGAACTCAACAATTAGTTGCATTGCATGGTATGGTAGTGGATTAGTGGTGCAACAAATTTGACATGGAACAGAACAGCAATTAATATACTTGTCTTAAAAAAATAATATTTACTTATAAAAAAATATGAATTTATTTTTTTAATTAAATTGGAATAAAAATCAAATATACGTGGCCTTATCCTTGTAATTTTATTAAGAATTTATTTTTGTTGCAAGTCTTATCCTTGTAATTATATTAAGAATTTATTTTTTTGTGCCGATCAAATATAGATTTCATAGTATGATGTATTGAGTTTAATAATTTCAGTAGATTGATTCAATAATATATAGTAGTCATTTTCGGGGTGAACAAACGGTAAACGATAATGATATTTGACAGTACCGTTATCATATAATTTTTTTTGGGAGGGAAAGCCAAATTTTCATTAGTAAAAATATATACAAGTTTCTTACCGGAGATAAAAAAAAAAGTATAAAAGGGTGGGGATTGCCCGACCCAGAATACACAGACAATTGGAATCTATAGCGGTATTGCTGGTCATCTGACTCTGCAAATTCCAAATGCTGCATTGATCTCCTGCCAAAACGATTTCAGCTTAGTGGCCAAACGATATGTTGTGTAGGCGAACTCCTTGAACAATATAAATTTCTGTAAGGCTAGCCTGAAGATATTGTCTCCCTTGTAATGACAACTTTCCTCCATTTGCATGACACTTCATCATTATAAACATCACGTGTTCATGCTTCCATTGAAAATAGCATTTTCTTTGAGAACCAAATGGTTTGAGTTGGTATGTAATGGAGGCTGACAGGAGCATGGGAGGCCTCAACTTGTCATCATCAGATTGGAAGTGATACGGATGTTTTAGTTTGACAAGGAGTATTGATGTTTCTTGATGGTGACACCAGTCTTTTGTACCTAAACCTGTACCGGATTGAAGCAAGCAAGTAGTCAAGTGTTCATAGTCAAAAAATCAGTGATACACTTCCAAAATATCGATGGCATGTGTTCTGCACTCTTCCAACCTAACATGTTCCATAATAGTCTTCAAGATAATAAGAGTTGTTGTGGGAAAACAAAGAAACAGTTTGTGGGAAAGCAAAGAAACACCTTCCACTTGCCACTAAAACAGTTTGGGCATGCACATAATGTTATTAGGAAAAATACAGCCAAACCTGGGGCTGCAGCAACCAATCATTAAAGTTGTACTGAAAAGAAATCCTTTTGGCCCTCAACGATAACCAGACATTCATCTGTATTGAGTGAGTAAGCAGACAAATGTTAGGCGGTGTGGATGTAAAATGGGATTTGTTTCTTACCTTCCACAATGACCACATCATAGCCATCCATATGGTATTCCAGGCAGGAATATTTACTCTGGGGGGTGCAGCAGCCGAGTGATCAAGCAGACATAGAGTTAGAGATCCCCCATCTTGTGTTGGCAAGGGAGACAATGATAACCATGAAGCAATTTGACGCCTCAGATGGAAAGCAGTAGAACAGCCAGTGAATAAGTGGTCAGAGTCATCATGATCATGACATATGGTACAGGTAGTTTCTTGGTTAAACGGTATCACTCCTTTGCTCTTTAGTGTTTGCATAGTGGGCACTGCTCCTTGGATTAATTTTCAGATAAAAATACTGACCCTTTTGGGAGAGTAACTTGACCAAATAATTTTAGAAAGTGCAAGGTGTGAAGGTGTGAATGTAAAATTAGTACCTGAGGAGATAACTTTATATGCCTCCTTGACAGTGTAGGAATCTTGTGCATTGTGTCTGAAGAAATACATGTATGGGGAGGAAACAGAAGGAGAAATATCTTGCAAATCACTTAATAAGTTGCTCAAATCAGTTAACTCAGTGGATCGAATTCGCCTTCTCCATCTCCACTTCAAGGACCATATACCATTTATCCACTCCCCTGCTTTCGCTACTGTGATGTCACTACATAGATCATTTCTGAAGAGTCTAGGATAAGATTCAGCAAGGATCATATTATTAAACCACTTATCAGTCCAAAATCTAATAAGTTTTCTGTCTCCCAGCAGCAGATGCACGTTGTCAGTGAACCAAGGATTGGTCAGACTGTTCTGAATGCCTTTCATACATTCAGAAATATAAGCCCTGCCTCGAGGCCTACCCGTCCGAGGGATGTTTGATAAAGAGTTCAACACCCTAAATCCAACTATTGAGAAAACAGAATCACCATACTTAGACCTTAGTATTTCAGTAACTGGATAGGGTACACCATTAAGAATCTGCATGCCCCATTTCCCCAACAGAGAAGCATTGAAAGAGGATAAACACCTGGCCCCTAATCCACAATATCTAACTTCTGTACTGATTTTATCCCAAGACACCCAACTCATTTTTTTTCTTCTCCAAGAAGCTGCCCCAAAAGAAATTTCTTTGCATTGCAGGTAGCTCTTTGATTATACTTTTAGGTGCTTCATAACATGAGAAGTAATGGACAGGAAGTGCAGCAAGAACAACATTAATAAGAGTAAGTTTTCCATCGGATGAAAGGAATTTATGCTCCCATTTTTTGAAGGAATTACTAAACTTATCAATGATGGGCTGCCAAGAAGTAGGCTTTCTCATGTTTGCACCTACTAGAAGCCTCAGGTAAGTGAAAGGAATGCTGAAAGTTTGACAGTTTAAATATGCCGCCATGTCCTCCAAAGTGGAACCGGACACATTGATTCCTATAAGCTTACTCTTGCCAAAATTTATTCTAAGTCCGGATACTAATTCAAAGTTGAGAAGAATTGCTTTGAAAGCCATCACAGACTTCCATTCAGCCTGCCCAAAGATTATTGTACCATCAGCATATTGAAGATGAGAAGCATCAAAACAGCCCCTGCCAATACTCAAACCAGGAAAAATGTTCAGGTTGATTGCCCTTCGGATCATTGCAGATAAACCTTCCACAACAAGAAGGAAAAGAAGAGGTGAAAGAGGATCACCCTGCTTGATTCCACATGAAGGGTAAAACTCCTGAGTAGGGCTCCCATTCACTAGAACTGAAGTGGAAGTAGATTTCAAAAGTCCACGGATCCACCATTGCCAACATGGAGGGAAATTCATTTGGCCGATGATCTGCAGCAAGTAGCCCCAGTTAATTGTATCGAAAGCCTTCTCAAAATCTACCTTAAAGATGAGAGCCTTCTTCTACAGTTTTTTAACTTCATCAATGATCTCATTCGCCACAACTACACTATCCATGAGTTTTCTGCCTCAGATGAATGTGGTTTGGGAGTTGTTGATCACTCCTGAGATTACCTTGCATAATCTTTTTGCTAGAACTTTGGATGTTATCTTTGGCATACAAGCACTCAAAGAGATTGGCATGTAGTACTTGACTTGTAGAGGATTTGCAGTCTTGGCCAGTAAAGAGATATGTGAGGCATTATTGCCCCTAGTCAGCGTGTCGGATTTGTAGAACTCCAGGAACAACTGCATAATATTTGTTTTGAGAATGTGAACAAAGTGCTTAATGAATTTAAAGTTCAGGCCATCAGGACCGAGACTTTTGTGGCTGTCACATTCATGTATAGCAACCAGAATCTCTGCTTCAAAAAAGGGAAGATGCAAGAAATCTTTATGGAGCTGCTCTAGCGGCTTTAGAGGGGTGCCAAAACGTGGTCTAGTAGCCAATTTTTTTGTGAACCATTCCTTGAAATGTTGGTAGAAACAATCTTTAATAAGGACTGGATCCTCAAGCCAGGTTGCACCATCCATTATTCCATTAATCCTGTTCGAAAGTCTGTTAGCTTTCAAACTGTTGTGATAATAAGCTGTGTTTTCATCACCTTGCTTAATCCATTGCAATCTGGATTTTTGATAAGTGAGTTGTTTATCTTTCTAGTAACCGTATCCAACTTGGATTGGAGATCTGCCAATTGTATTTGATCAATGCTGCCAGTTGGGTTATGCTCTGCAGCTAACTCAAAAGTTTTGATACTCTGTTGCAAACTCAGCCTTTCCTCTGCTAGATGATGGTAAGAAGACTTGTTCCACCCAAAAATCTCATTTCTCAACAGCCGCATTTTCATCATGATTTTGTAACTCCAATACCTTTTCAAAGTGTGTTAGTCCAGAATTCTCTCACCAAGTCATTGTATCCCCTGTCCAGAAGCCAGTCATCCATAACTTTAAAGGGAATAGATCCCCAATTGTACTGCATGGATGACAGACACACTGGACAATGGTCAAAGCCTAGCTTGTCCATAGCACTCTGCAACCATCATTCTCCATTGTCTAACCATCTGTCATTAACCAGAAACCGATCAAGGTGGCTCATTGCTTGACAAGATTTCAGTGACCATGTATATTTCTTGCGTTCTAGTATGAGATCATGAAGGGATAGGTTGTGGATGTAGGTGTTAAAGGCTGTAACCTCAATCAGAAAGTCTTGTGCAACTACTCCCTTCCTCTCCTCTGATGACAGAACAACATTGAAATCACTACAATATTTATCATCCTTTAGAGACATCAAATTATCTGTTAGAGTCTGCCACTGAACTTTTTTCTTTGCTAATTCCCCCGGGCCATACACATTGAATAAATGTGACAGAGAAGTATCACCTAATTCCCACTGTCCAGTAATTCCCAGAAATCCTTCGCCACCAACCAAAGAAATTTTGTGGAATTCGTTCTTATTCCACAGACACAGGAGCCCTCCGGATGCGCCATCAGAGCCAGCATAGCACCAGTCATAGTCTAAATCTTACCATAAGTATGTACATAAATGGATGTTAATAACTGTTAATTTTGTGTCCTATAAACCAATAAAATCCACCCTCTCCTTCCTAATCATTTGCTGAACTTCTCTTTTTCTCTCCAAACTCCCCAAACCACGGACGTTTAGATTGATAATTTTCATAAAGACCGAGTGATCTCTGTCCCCTTGGGAAAATTAGTTGTCGCATGAGCATGTTGCTTAGACACCTCCTGGTATGCTTTTGACATTTCCTGTAATCTGGCGTGGAAATCGGCCTTATGATCCACATATATAATTCCCAGCTGAGAGTCAATATCCATGATTCTATCAACCTTCTTACTGGGCAAAGGACTCAATCTATAATGGTGATCCGGAGCTGGTGGCAGGGGTGGTAAGACCGAAGAGTTAGCACCAAATTGACCAAGCCAAGCGTCCAGGATGGCCAATTTTTTTGCCCTTTCGGGATCCTCTTCACTTCTAGTTTGGTTCCTGGTTTTCCTGCCTCTACAAATCATAGATTTCGCCACTCTAGGATTTTTTGGGCGGCAGGACGTGATTACTCCTACTGAATTATGGTATAGGGGATGAAAATCCTCCAGAGTCCCTAAAATTTTGCCACGTTCCTGCACCTGTATTGGGGGATGAAGGAGCTTGAGATTTTTCCAACTGTGAAGGAGACAGAGCATCCAAGATGATATTGGAGGCTTCAGTATCATGCTTTTCCTTACCGTTACTCCTTGAGTTAGCCTCAAGTGTAGGATCCTTTCCGTGGTTAACAGGGGCCAGACCTAATTGAATATGCGAACCAGGCTCATCCATAGTCAGAGATGGTGGCTTGGACAGATTAGCCGCTTCACCATCCAGTGCCTTCTGTTCAGCTAAAGAGAGGGGCCACCAATTTAGCTTTGAAGGCTTCCAGGATTGTAATCCCTTTGCAAATGCCGAATGATCTTCACAGGTTGGTTGAGATGCAGGCGTTGTATGATCTAGTGTTTGAGGCTCCAGTGTGCTTAGATTACACGCATCCTTACCCAAGTCAGATCATATCTCATCAGAATTATCACTAGAGAATCGAGCAGAAATTGTTGAATCCATGTTAGAATTTGCCTTAAAATTATCATACCAAAGCGAATCCCCCTTGACATATTCGACTATATTCAGTGAAACAAAAATATCATTAATCTTCACATTCAGATGCTGATTAATCTTAGATTCCAGAGGAATCTGAACATAAATATTAGCAGCCTCTAGGTCCAGTTTGGCAAGTGTAGTATCTTCAATACTAACAAAAGTTCCAATCTTGTTGCCAATAATCATTCGATTAGATTGGGACCATGCATGCAGAGGAAGGCCATAGATACGCAGTCTACATAGTCTATTACGTTCAGACAGCTGAGGTGACCAGGGGAGATGCCATTAACCCAATAAGCTAGCCACTCTTCGTCATTGTCAATGAGGTTACAGAGATCCAACGGCTCCTCTTCCCACAGCAGAACCTTTCCTGGCCCCACTGGACTAGCCTTGATGTTTAAATAACCTACAGATTTAAGAGCATTCTGAAGGTCACGGCAACCATTGGGGTGGTTAAGGTTTGCCTGAAAACTACGACTGAGCCATGATTGAGGTTCCACTGAAGAGCAGAGGCTTGGTTCACCTGGTGTGACCAGGCGATTGGCTATTGATGGTCCGGCCTTTTGGAAAGACAACATAGGCACCGCAACATGCTCCAGAGAGACTAGATTGTTAGGTTGCTTACTCCTGGCATTTTTTTGGGGGAATCTAGCAAGATTTGCTTGCAGACGGTAGGAACCCAACCAAGTGTTGTTTAGCTTAAACAACAGAAGATCCACGTCCTCAACTTCAACAAATTCCACGAATCCAAATTGGTGACCCCTATTACTGAGCTTTCTGGCGATCAACAAATTTTTTATCACGCCTTGATGCTTCAGAGCGCTAAAAAGCCTATCTTTGTCGCATCCCTTCGGGAAGTTTGTTAGGAAAACACTGCAACCTACAAGCTGTTGCCCGTGATCCAACGGCCTCTGTGAGCTTACTCTGGGTCCCGATCTCTCAAAAACGGACCGAGCATTCTGGGAGAAGGAGAGCTAACTCCAATTCAGCTTAAGTGGAACCATCGGAGCTTTTCCAACTTTAATCGCCGCCCTCTTCATCATCTTAAGCACATGGGGGAATAATTCAGGCAGACATCACTGTTACTCGGAAGAGACACACAGAAAGAAAAGGAAATGAAGGAAAAAGACACTCCCCGAGAGCGAGAGGCTACCCGAGGAGAGAACGGGAGAACTGGGCGAAAATTCAATCAGAGATCAGAAAGAAACAGGCGACGGACACACCAGCAAGAAGGACAGAGAGAACACACTGGCCGGAAATTGCCATGTACGAAGAGAGAAATGCGACAGGGACGTGGATTCAAAATTACCATAAATATAATTCAAAATAATTTTTTAACGATAATAATTTATTTTTATCACCAATATGTATCGAAATACCAGAAAAATCACATTTTTACTGTATTGCAGTAAATGATACAATATGGTAATAATATTTTATCATTATTGTCATTTTTTTTGCTTTTTGTTAAAAAAATTAGTGTTATTTTAGTAATTATTGATTAAAATTACAAAATAGATGAGTGCCCTTACAATATATAAAGGAAATGAATATAAGGCATCGTCATTTTTGTTTTAAAAAATGGAAAATAATATTTACTGAAATGTTATTGTTTTAAAATGGTAATTGAAATTCAAACGGTATAATTTCTTATTATCATAAAACGAGAACTGATATAGCGCAAGAATTATAGACGCAAGAAACACAAAAAACTCATCACAATCATCTATTCATGTTGGGCCCATCAACCTAAACATATCACAATCATCCATTTATGTGGATCTCATCATTTCTTTCTTGTGGCCAGAATTCTTAGGCTATATAGTTTCTCTCATAAAACAGCTACAATATGATAAATAGATAACGGTAACCGACAATAATCAATTTGTCCATCCCTCATTCTGCACTAGCTAATATGAAGTTAAAAGAATGGTGGATAATGACTTTATTTTCGCTAAACAAAAAAAGTATACGGATAAATTATAATTACCAACAAAGAAAGAAAAGCTAATTGGACAATTATTAGTTATTTAAAGGACTGAATTGCAAATATATTTTAATATAATCTACCCTCCGGCCTCCACCGTCGTCAAAAGAGTGAATGCTCGCGCCTTCGCGCATTACTTCTGCTCCAAGTTGCAACTGCGAGACATGGAAGAAGAATTTTCCATCGATCCATCTCAGCTCATCGAAGCTGCTACTGATTTTTCTCATCAGCCTGGTTTGCGACATAATATAAAGTAATTATGTTTAAAATTATGTCTATTGAAACCTGATCCATTAAATTTATGCAATCAATTCGGAATGGCTATTCAGGATTGAGGAATTTCAAAATTCCAGCAGGATTTTGAAATTTTCGAATTCCTAAAATTTTAAATTATTAAAAAATTTGGAATTTTGAAATTATGGGATGGAAATGAAATTATGGGTATTACTTTCAAAGATATATTTTAGTTTAACAATGACAATACCATATTTCCGAATCCGAAATTTTAAAATGTAACAATTTCTTACTCCGAAAAAAGAAGGGAGCGAGAACGAGACCCTTAGATAAGGTTTTGTTGTATGAACCGAAGCTTGTCTTGTTCATCATCTTCTTTATCGCTCTTTCTTCACGCACAGACGCGCTCAAGCTTCGAGGAGAGATGGCCATGGCAATGCCGCCTTTTGTATCCTGTATGGGGCTTCCGGCGAAGCTGAATTCGCTCACGCTCAAGAACACTCACAACACTGCTACGAAAACCCTTGGCTTTTCCTCAACCACTTCTTCTTCCGTCAATATTTTCTCTAGAGGTGAGGGCGGAAGCAAAAAAAAAAAGAATCTTTGTCTTGTTCCTCTTTTATTGATGTCCATTTTTCAATGTTGCTTGTTTTTATTTTTATTTTTTGTTGGGCTGGATTTTAGGATTGACGTCGTTGCGCCCGGTGATAACGAACCCTTCTCGACGTTCGATAGTCTGCGAAGCCGGTGGGAAGAAACCGGATTCAGCTGCGAAGAGAGCTCGACAGGCTGAGAAGAGACGGGTCTATAACAAAGCGAGGAAATCTGAGATTAGAACTCGGATGAGGAAGGTTAGTTTTAAATTTTAATATTTGATGAATTTCTAAAGTTCCGTGCATTTGGTAAGGGTGTAAAAGGAGGATTTTGGCTGGTTGTGCATATGTTCTGGAAGAAGTATTTGTCTTGGGAGTATTGTTTTTGTCCAAATTTGCTTCTGCAAACTCTTAATATCACCATTTTCAAAGTTAGAATGCAGCTGAATCATCTGTATTCTAGTTTCTTGGTGAATTGAACTATAAACTGAAGCTGGAGGTATAAGGTGAGGCCTCGCTTTTTAACTAAAACAAGGCTAGCCCTTGCTAATGGATGGCCCATCTTTAGAACTAGTTTCTGGGATTTCGAGCGAAGTACTAACAGCAGACCTCCCCTGATCTCATTTGTCTTAAAATCTTTGTAGTATGTTAGTTTTCAAGACTTGCGTGACCATTATTTTCCTTTGTTTGTTGTAAAGGAACTTCATTAACGAGGGTCATGAGTTATAGATTGATGAGTTTAGTTTAGTGCTTCTTTTTCACCTGCATGAATTTGGAAAATAGTAACCGTGGTGCTGATTAATAGAGCTAGAGATGATGCCAACAAAGTCACTTTTGGTGACTCTTAAAAAGAGATTACACCGTAGGAAGATTGAAATGGGCTCATCTGTTATGCATATGTACATTGAATCCAACTTAGCTTAATCAGAGAGTTAAATTACCATTTACCACTGATGTGTATATTGGGAACCAACTTACAGTCAGTGAACCCTGAGTGACAAAGTCGTAGAGAAGAGCTCAGTTTTGAATTTTCGCCTGAGCGGACAAAAGATTGAACTAAGATAGGCTGATGTGTATATTGGGTACAAACTTACAATCAGATGAACTGATCTTCCTGAGTGACAAAGTGGTAGAGAAGAGCTCAGTTTCGAATTTTCGCCTGAGCGGACAAAAAATTGAACTAAGATAGGCTGATGAATGGCTATATTCACCGTGTTGCGGTTCTTAATGTGGGAAATGCATTATGCAGGCTTTGTCTCTGTATCTTTTAGATGTGCTGGTCACTCAGTAATTGTGACTCTAAGCTGAGTTTTTACATTTCTCTTCAATAATTGTCATGCTATATACATCAACTGCTCATGCTGAGGTTCTCTATTCCTCCCAACTTGCATCTGAAACCTTTTCATTGGGTCACTTGAGTACTGATATGAAGTCCCTCCTGCCTTTTAGGTTCTCGAAGCTCTCGAAATTCTGGGCAAGAAGCTCGATGCCCAGCCCGATGAAGTTGTTCCCATCGAAAGGCTGATCGGCGAGGCCTATTCGATTATCGATAAAGCTGTGAAGGTCGGAACACTTCACCGTAACACTGGCGCCAGGAGAAAGTCCAGACTCGCCCGAAGGAAGAAGGCAGTCGAGATTCAGCAAGGCTGGTATAAACCAGATCCTGCTCCAGTCACAGCTGCATAAAATGAAGGCAGTTGAGATTCATCTTGGATCTGTACATGATATCATAGGTTATTCTGTACCAACTCTAAACCATCGCCATTAAAGATTGATTTTTTTGCAGTGAAGTTTATTATTAAGGTTCAGTTGAGGTTACGGCTTCCTTGTCTTGCTTTCACCAAGAATATGAATTGCTTGATACGCCATTTGGCTATTCTACATAGCAACATAAACATTCTGATTATCTCGTGAGCCAAAATGTAAGCTTTCGAGAGCATTCTCACTTGTTAAAGTTGGGGCCATATTAGGACAGGCTAACTAGATGAAATTGGATTATTTGCACTCTTACTCGTCTGTAGGGGGGTGGGGGGTGTCACACGATCAAGTCTCGGGCCAAAAATTTTAGCTCCTCTTGAACACGAACCCGGCGGAAATCGACTTGAATGGTGATGGCCAAGACGCTTCTACGCCTTATCAGCCTTCTCGGTTGCACGGATGTGTGTGCGGGTGTATTGCACGGAATGAACGACACAATAATTCGCCAAGTAAAGCTCCTTCTTTATTTCGAACAATAATATAAGGCAGGACTCGACCTCTATCGAATCCTATGGGGTGGATGATCTTCTCTCGAACTCTCCCCACCCAATAACGTTTTATAACACAACGTCTCTTACAAAAGTGCACCCCTAACTTCTACCCGAGTAGTGGTCGACTTTTGCTCTCAAACTTAAGGCTAACTTTTTCACCTTGGACTTGCATGGCTTGGCACTACAATAGGCTCTCCTATTTAAAGGCCAAGCCCACCCCTAGAACTCGAGTTCTACATGAATTCGAATTGCATAGCATGGATAGGTACAACTTCCCATTCTCATGGCACTTAGACTTATCCACTAAGTAACTACCTCCTATGGATAATGCCAACATGGCAAACAAGCTTATCCTAAAGGCTAGTTACCATACTTGGACTCCTTGATGCTCATCCGGACGCCTTGGTGATCTATCAACTCCAAAACTCTCGGACTTAGCCTCATCCGAAAGTTTCTCCATCGCTCGGGACACTTGCTGGCCAGAAGACTCCACGCCGCGCGGGACTCCTCGCTCGGCACGCCTTCGGTCGACTTG
>JAOWBN010168224.1:0-18301 GCA_028565015.1 Pinguicula moranensis
CCGCTCGTCCCCATAAATGTTGTGGTACATTCATGAATATCATCATGATTCTCGCAACGTCGAGGAGATGGCAATTTTTATTTTCTACCACCTCATTCTGCTGTGTTATGTAGAGACATATAGTCTGATGTCTAATTGCATGTGATGACAGATAATTTGCAAATGATTAATTCGTTATTCCGTGCCATTGTCAGACCTCAGAGCCTTCACAACTGCGCCAAACTGAGTCTGAATCTCCCTGTGAACTCCTTAAAGCATGTGAAAATCTCATTCTTGTTTTTCATCAAATATAACCAAGTAACTCGGAAGCAACAGTCAATAAAAGTCACAAAATAACAAAACTCAGTAACTGTCGAAATAAGGTAAGGTCCCCAAACATCATAATGTATCGTATCAAACAACTAAGAACGCCTGTAGCTAGAGCTAATATAAGAGCTTCTGGTATGCTTACCAAGCTCACAGGCATCACATACTAGCATGTCCTTATTAATTTTTGCAAAGGAAAGGCGATACCAACGACTCATAATAGAGAAAGAGGGGTGACCTAAGCATCTATGGTGAAGCAACAGGTTTGCCACGATCCTCTTCTCTCTCTCTCGGATTTCTGTATCATCGATGAAAGGGCAGAGTCCATGCCCTTTCTATCTAAGTACCACAATCCATCACGCCATCTCCCAGTCCCAAGAACCTGATCGGACCCCTTCTCCTGGAAGATCACCTATGGAATATAAGAAACAATACGACAATTTAAGTTAAGAATAATAGCACTGATGGAGAGAAGGTTAACTGGGAAGGAAGGGGCATGCAAAACTTTGGATAGCGTCAGAGTGCAGTGCATCGCACTGTACCCTTCCCAACCACTGGCCGATCAGTGCCATCAGCAATCTTAACACTAGACAGGATTGCTAAGGAAATATAGGTGTTGAATTCGTTAGAAGAACCTGTAACGTGTGTGGATGTTACAGAGTCAAAAATCAAATCTAAAAAGCCAGTAGTGGGAAAGGATGCAAGTGCAAGGGAATCAGATGTACCTCGCACAATTGAGTGTAGAGCGACATGAGCAATATTACCAGACGCATCTGGTAGGGTGGGTGGATAATTGTTTGCTCCTCCGAGCTTATTCTCCTCAGTATCCACAGTTAGGTGGGTACGATAGCCCTCACGTCCTCCACTCCTCGCTCCTCCTTTTCAACCTCCTCGACCATGACCGCCTCTAACACGTCCCCTCCATCCAAAGTTTTGATCTCTCCTCGGCTGAGGACAAGCCTCCATCAAGTGTCCAGGCTCACCACACTTAACAAATGCAAGTCTCAGTCAGTGGGCGAATAGTAGTTACTAAAGCTTTAGCTCCAGATCCTACGGTGGGCTCAGTCTCATGTAGTTGGAGTCGGGTCTTTTTCTGTAACATCACAGCAATTGCTTCACTCAGATGGGGAATAATCTGCTGACCCAGCAAGATTGATCGTCGTGCGTAATAGATCGGGTCCAAATCTTTAAAAAATTTCATTGTCTTCTCTTCTTCCCGAACCTTTCGACTGGGGTAGTCTGTAGAACAACCTGCTAGGGGCTAATAGTGTTCCAAAGATGCTCATAGTCGCCGCAGACAAATAGTGTACTCCTGCATAGGTCTGTCCCTTTGTGTCTCGGCATTTATATGTAATCGAATCTGAAACTTTCTTAACTGATTCTCCATGCCAGAATAATCTTCTTTTAATCGTATCCATATGTCCCTGGAGGAGGAGATTTCAGTAGTCATTGAATTCAGTAACCATACACATAAAGTGACCTGTGTGGCTTTCCGTTTAGAAATGTTCGTAGTATCACTACATTTTTTTCTTCCAGAAAATCTCTTAATTCCTAACTCTTTAAGGCCCTCTCAACCTATATAGCCCAATTACAATAGGTTGCCTGGCCATCAAGTTTCAAATTGATGGGTGGAAGATCGAGTTTAGGTTACCCCATAGAAGAAGATGTACCCATACCCTGAATCAAACCAATCAAAACTTTCAGGGTCTCAGGGTTGAGCGCACTCAATCCCTCTAACCCTGCTTTTTCATTGTTATTTCCTTCTGTCATCGCAAGCAACTTCAAACACAACCTCAATCAATAATTCTAAAGGTAAACTCTAATTTTCCACACACCACACTATCCGCACCTCTAAACTCAGAGTGGCGCATCAGGCACATAATATCAATTCTATCGAAAAAACATAAGTCACAAACACTATAAAACTATGTATAAAAAAAATCCACAATTCATATCTACGAACCAACAGCACGAGTGTGTAGTGGGAAGCAAACTGAAGATTCTGCGTTCCCGGTGGCACGTGTCATCGGCGCGGCGCATGGACGGGTCTGCCGGGACAAGTTCAACGGCGCGAGTCCATTGGTGGTTGTTGCCGAAGCAGAAGCGGTCGGACGGCGGCGGAAATTGCCGGAGAAGTCCAAAAAGTTGCGATGGAAAAAACCGACTCTAGTCGAATTCCGGCAAAATCTCGAAAAATGGCTTGTACCAGTGTGACAGGAAGACAAGACGGTTCTGGCAGTGTGTTTTGAGGTGTTGGCCAGTGGCGGACGGCGAGTTTTGTGACTCCGATACCATATTGAAAATAGAGAGAAACTGTTGTATTCTTCTTATTCAACTGAAGGAAGTACACGTCTATAAATAGGCATACATCAAATGTGAATACACACGTGTGTGAACATAATCATACGAATGTGAACGTAATTTAATAATTTTTAAACTTTTCAACAGTAGCTAAAAGCAAGTACTTTGCCGACCGGCTATCTGATAACTGGCCAACATGCCGGATTCGATGCATGATCTGAAAGCCTCTGCCCAGGAACAACTCGAGTACATGCTCACTGAGGATGAAGATGCTCCTCTCTTAAGTGCAGATTATGAAGTCAAGCAATGTGTCAACAGGTTATGAGCAAGATTTGTGGATTCTTTCTTTGCTGATCTCGGCCATTCAGTTTCTAATGCTGAGAGACTGAAGACATTCCAGATATACTTATCTAATCTCTCATGGGCATCCCAAATCGTAACAAAGCTGGAATCCTCTCGAGATTTCATTACCACCTGGTTGGAGACATCATTAAATGTAGTGAACATCGCCTAGTGAGGATGTTGTTACAATCCATCAGCCAGGATAAAACTGAAAGTTCTTGAGGTAGCATACAAAGTATTGGAAGCTACCGGGTTTGGTAAAGTCGTATTGCCTGCCGCAAAACGACTCCACATGGCCAAACAGTGGCTACCATTGGCTAGACCCGTGAAGTAGGATGTCGTGTCTATGCCTTCAGATGAGGACAACGAGGTGATTTTGAAATCTGATGGTGAGTTCTGGCAATCGTTGGAATCTTCATTTGTTCCGTCGTCGGACCAGGCGGAGATTTTGCAGGAGTGGCTTTGTTGGATGGAAAGGAAAACATTGTACTGCTGAGAAAGTTTCATTCATGACAATTAAATTATGGGAAATAAAAATCAAAGATGTTAAGATTGGTAATTTCTTTCTTTAATTCTTGGAAACTTCTGGATATTTGATGGTGCCCAAGTTGGTTGAATGCGTTTGCAGGCTTTCAAGATTTCAATCAAAGAATTGCACCGAACCACCATTCACTTGGAGACTGCTGTCAACTCATCATCAATTGGTCTTTGACAAAGTGAACTCGATGCAAATGAAAATATCCAACCACACATACCAAAAGAAGAAGTTTTTGAACCCTCAAGTTGGTTGAACAAAATAAAAGTGACCAGACCAAATGAATCCCACCGAGTTCTTACCACGCGCGGATGCATGTAGAGACAAAGGGGGCAGACACCTCCCTTTCATTTTGTTTTCAAAGGCAAAATTTATTTATTTTTAAAAAATTAAAAAAAAATGTAGTTTTTTTTTGTTGCATATTCCCCCTACCTAACTAAACGTTTGGATCCATCTCTCTTTTTATCAATTATAATGGATGCAAAAAAAATTTGTTGCATATTCCCCACCCTAACTGACGCTTGGATCCATCTGGACTTAGAGGCTGAAATGTGCAAGAGGTTTACGGTTCAATTTTCATTGGGTCTGAATAGAATTGTCTCCTCGGCCGCGGGCCTAAGGACCGAGATTAACTCAGTCCATGTGGGGATGCCTTGCACAAATCCCATGAATTAGTTGAAATCAAAAAAAATAAATTATAATGGATGTGTTTTTCTAGCCATTAATTATAATGGATGTTGTAACTTTACCATAATTTTTCTTACATAAGAATAACTTAAAAGTTTTAGCACACTTGAGTGTTTTTTTTTTATTACAACCAACTTGGGCAGTCAACTTTTGTATTGCATGTCCAGTACCATGGCAGAGATCTAAGCATTTTTGCATTGGCCTTACAGTAAAAAAAAGTAGATTTAACTTGTATTTTGAATTTTTTTTGGCCCCCCTTTCAATAGGTCAATTTTGCTTGTCCAATATTTAAAATTAATCACTCACTGGCCCAACCCAATCCAATTAAAATTAAAAACTCCAACCCAGCCCTAACGCAAATTTGGTGTCTTCATTCACTTAGACACGAAAGCCGGAAGCTGGAGAATAGATTTGATTTGAAGCCTTGAAGGAGTCAAGGAGCTCCCGAAGAATCATCTCTTCTCGAATGATTGTGAAGGTATGACGCCCGCGCTTTGTAAATCATTAACTTTTTTCTATTTTCGCTATAGTTTAAACTGAATTGAATCAATTGATACTTGTAGTTCGGTAGTTGTCTTGTTGCATGTTGAAGGAATAAGGATACTAGTAGTAAAGTAAAGGAATGTGATTGAAACTTTTGTTGTAGATGAAGGTTGCAAAAATTAATAACGAAAGTAGATGAACTGGTGAAGGTAGGTAGGTTGCACAAGGAAGGAAGTAGATGAAGAGAAACAGAAAATTGAAAAATCTTGCTGATGGAAGAGAAACAGAAATTTAAAAATCTTGCTGATGGAAGAGAAACAGAAATTTAAAAATCTTGCTAACATCATTGGGAAGCTAGTGCTGTAACTCTATTAAATGAAGTTGAGTTGTACAAGAAAATTGAAAAATCTTACTGACATTGGTAGGCTAGTGCCCTGTTTCACATGTACAAGGAAGAAAGTAGATTATTGTTGCATAAATTAATAACAATTAACTCACCGCTAGACACTAGAGCTGCAAGTCTATTAAATGAAGTTGAGTTTGTAGCTGATGTAACTCATCACTAGTACTATAACTCTATCAAGCATGTCGGCAGAAACCTGTATTATACCAGATGTTTAATGATTTATTGTGTTACACCAGATGGTTCTGCAATTATAAAATATTGATGTTGCATTTTTTATTGTATAGGCATCTTAAAGAAAAATCATTCATATTTTAAAAGAGGAGAGACCCAAGTTGTTATTTCACAAAGTTCTGAAGTTCTTATTAGTGATGATGCTTGCGATCTTCATAGAACTGTAAGTCCTCCAAATTACCTCCAACAAAAATTCTAAGAATTAAAAAAGATTTAGATGACATTGATATAGATGTTGAGAGAGATCATTCTTTAAGAAAGAATATATGTGAGTATCCGGTAGATGAGAGAGATGAAATTTTGATCAAATATCTTAGAAATGGTCTTTATTAGCCTAGACCCTTAACATGCTGAAAATTCTGGTTGAAAGTTTGTCCTTACTTGGTATAAATAATTTAAGGGTTGGTTGAAGTACTTAAACACAAGTTGTACAACCTTTTTTCTATACTGTTTCTCTATGCTAAGCCATTTGTGTTTACTGTTGGAGGGTTCAGGAATTGAAAAAAAGTGAATAATAGGAAAGATTGTGTTTTTCTATCCCATATAGGAACAATTCCAAACTCTTCTCATAAATTAGTTGTAGTTGCTGGCTTGATTTGTTGAATAAGAACCAAGATATTCGAAATTTGATTGAAAGAAAAACTGTGGTATTCAAAGCTGAGGCCAGACTATGTGAGTTATGTGCATTGCAAGGTATGACATTTAAAGGTCATGATGAAATAGATGAATAAATGAATCCTGGAAATTTTTGGACAATTTTAAACACACTGCTGCTTACAATGATGAAGTGGTCAAGGTTTTGAAAAATGCTCCTAAAAATGCAATTTATACTTCTTTTCAAATTCAAAAGAAAATATTGTTGGTCAATGCAAACAGGATTCAAAGATTCATTCGACAAGAAATTACTGGTCACAAGTTTTGCATTATTGTAGATGAATCAAATAGAGAACAGATGGCTATCATTCTGAGATTTGTTAACAAAGTCGGACTTATTCAAGAAATATTCTTTGATTTATGTAATGTAGTTGATACCAAATTAGTTACTTTGCATAAGAAGATATGTGGTGTTCTTTCTATACATAATTTTAGTCTGAGTGATATAAGAGGGCAGGGGTATGATAGTGCTAGTAATATGTGGGGATAGTGGAATGATATGTAGGCTCTATTTTTAAAAGATTGTCCATATGCTTACTACATTCATTGTTTACTTATCACTTGCAGTTGATATTAGTTGTTGTTCTTGACAGAGTTCTTGTGGTTGGTGATTTTTTCAATCATTTATCTCTTATTATCAACATAGTTACTTCTTCAGCCAAGTGCCATGATGAATTGCAGATTGCTCAGGCTATCCAAATTGAAGATTTTACTTTAGCAGATGAACTAGAAACTAGAAGGGGAAAATCAACTTGGAACCTTACAACGTCATTGCGATACAAGGTGGAGTTTACATTACAGATCTTTTCAAAGTTTACTTCGTTTGTTTGATCCAACTCTTTCAGTATTGCGTAGAGTGATGAGTGATAAGAATGTTCAACATAAAGCTACAATTAATGGACTACATGATGTGATGAGGTCATTTCAGCTTGTGTTGTCTTGCATTTTATGATTGAGCTGTTGGGAGGATTGATAATCTTTTTAGGATGCTACAAGGCAAGTCTCTTGATATTATAAATGCAATGGGTATTATATCAATTACAATGGAAGCCCTTCAAAATTCTATAGTCAGTGAATGGAATAATTTACTTGAAATGGTGAAAGTATTTTGTGAGAAACAAGATATTGATATTCCTGGCATGAGTGGCCGTTGTCGATCAACAAGTACAGGTTGTCATAGAAAGGATCCTATTACATGGAAGCATGATTATCAGATTTATATTTAATGAGACAATAGACTGTATTTTGCAATAGATGAAAGATCGGTTGAATGAGCATACATTTGAGTTGTTAAGACTCAGTTCAGCTTTGCATCCTAAAGATGAGTATAAGTTATCTGATATTTGAGCTATTTGCAAACTAGTTGAAAAGTTTTATCCAACATATTTCACAAATCAAGAACAACTCCGTCTCAAGTATCAGTTGGAACTTTTTAAATTGATACCTAAATAGTGAAATTTTGCAGAATCTTTCAACACTTTTAGAAAATTGTGCAAAGTTTTGTCCGACACGGAGAAGAAAATTAATTCGGCTTACTTATATTTACTCTAATAGTTTCTACCATAACATATGAACGTGCATTTTCTGCTATGAAGATTGTGAAAATAAGACTACGGAGCAAAATGAAATATCAATTCTTATCTAGTTCATTATTAGTCAATATTTAAAAAGAAATGGTTCAATCATTGGATGCTGATTACATGATTGATGAATTTTAAATGGGACCACGTAGATGTCATTTTAATTTAGATTATTTTATTATATTTTCTTCTTTATTTGAATCATTGGACAATAATTTGTTGAATACTTATTTTTATAGTCTATTATTTTTCTTCTCTTTGAAAAATTACAAGCTGCATTGTAGGTCAAATCGAGCTAACCCAATCAGACTATATCCGACCCAACCCAAAATGATCCACTTTACTGGAAAAAAAATTTCGTCCCCCCTGCTAAAAATCCTGACTCTGCCCCTGGGGTGGCTGCCCTTGTAAACTCTTAAAAAGTATTTTGTATTTTTTCTTTTGATGATTTATTAAAATTATTTTCTATTACTAATTTTCATCTCTTCTTCACTTTAATAATAGAACGTTTTTATGTTTAGGGCTTGGTTTTCCGTTAATAAATTTATGAACCTCTCATTTATTTTAGGTAACTATGAATGTCCCATTTACTAACGCCAACTCAACTCTTAAAATATACAAAAAAATATATATATATATATTATTATTATTATTATTTTCTATCTTCCGTATGTCTTATCCAGTCGACTAATGTGGCGCCTCTTGATAGTTTTTCCTACCCTATAATCTATTGGTCGATCAGCTAGTCTTGTTGGCATTTGGCACTTTTTGATTGAATCTCGCTGCGAGATTTCCATATTTGGCATATAATCCTGACTCCGCTGCGGATTTTAAGGTTAAACTTTTTGAGTTTGAGCAAATTGGATCCCGGTTGAGTTAAATTTGGTTCGATTAGATATGTATGTTTAGATGTTGAGGTAGGAAAAAAATGAATGATTAATATTACTATTTTTTAAATAATATTTTTGATAAAAATATTATTTTAATAATATTTTTATTAAAAAAAATTATTTTAGACAATAATGGTAATGATCGTTGTCTCCATAATTTTGCACAAATAACCAACTTCTTTACAATAGAAACCAATTCAAAGTTTAGAATTTGATTGACCATAAATACAACTATACATTAAATTATAGAAAATAGTTATATTACAAAAAATAAATATATATATATATATTAAATTCTATTTGAAATAAGTATAAATGAGTGGTTATTAGTTATTAGAATCATCAATGTATATAAAATATCTATGGTGTAGTGGTTATAATTGTTGAAAATATAACTTGCAACCAAGGGTTTGAATTTCTCTAGTCCCATTTTGTTAATTTTTATTTTTCCAAAAGAATTGAGCGGCGGGAATCGAACCTTGGAGGGCAAAATTTTCAACAATTACAACAAAATATACCAAATCAGCTAGACAATTTTTATGCGAAGTTTCATAACCAAATACAATTAATATATCTAAGGGGGATCAAACTAAAAAAAAATACATGTATAAATATATTTTTTTTAAATCTTGGGGGGACAATGACCCTTGTCCCCCCTTTCGACCCTGCACGTCTACAATTTTTCCTTGTTCCGGATGACTCCATATGCACTTGAAAGTTTTGGTAATACAATAGGGTGGGTTTAGTTGCCGGATTGGTCTTATCCGGCTTCGCGAACAACCATTGGTTAATTTTGTGATAACTTTTTTTAACCTCTGTTTGGTAGAGGATAGACCAGATAACAGTCGAAAGAAGCAGTAAGAAAACCTTCGTTTGGTATTAGTGATACCAAGATGGATATCCGCCAGCTTTTTTAATATGGTGTGCTTTTACCAAAAAGCCCTTCGGTATAAAATGTCTTTTTTGTTTTTTTCCTAAAATTCAATTCACCATCTTTTCCCGATGTATGATGAGAAAGGCATAAGCCATTTCACAATACCATCAAAACTGATAAGACAAATTTGATTAATGATGCACAAAAGAGATTCCACCAAAAATATTGAGAAAACACGTCTGTTAACAAGTGCAGGATCAAAGGTTTTATCATTTGATTCTATCAGAATTTGACAATAGTAAGAAATTATCAAGTCAATCTCTGAGCAGCTTCCTCGGCCAAAACACTCTCTTTAGCCTTGGTCCTAGCCTGGGACTTGGAACCCATCACAACACCACCCCACTTCTTCCTTGTCTCATCATACTTATCATTGAAATTGGCCTGGACATCAACTAACATTAATGCAGTATGGTATCTCATAGTTCTCATTCTAGCTTTTTCCCTTAACAATGCAGTATAGTATCTCTATTTTCCTGCACAATTCAGGAAGCCATACCACCAACTCCATAGGATCAACATCATGGCGCGATAACAACGAGTAGGGCTTTATTTGGCAAAATAACATTTCCATTGAGTTTGATCTGGCATAATACTGGCAAATGAACATTAAGAACCATATCAGAAAGTTGAAAACTATTCGATGAGATATGCACATGGTTGAGCCCATATTTCACCACAATTGGCTTCTTGACTTTGGGAGTTTTCCCTTTGGCCTCGACCTCAGTTCTTTTCAAGAGGCTTGTTGCTACATGTCAAGGAAAGATTGTTGTAAAAAAATGCATACATAATGTAAATAGTAAAAATGTTACTCTAAAAATGAACAAGGAAATGAAATGCGTTAAAATTCCAACAGATGAATATTCTTTACAATATCTCATATATAACTTGGAATATCTTGCCTATATAAAGAGATACCCGTCAGGTATGCTAAATCAATTGAATTCTAGCAGCCAAATGAAATATTTCTTAACTATTCAGACTTGACAAAAATCATGAAATAGTTGTAAACAATCCAATCCACGACAAATAATTTTTCACAAGAAAAACAAAAGATATTGTCATGAGTGGATACATGTCCAATGATGTTAGATGATACAAGCTATTTGAATTAGAATAGACAGAGATAATTAGCAGTCTTATGAGAGAAAACTTGTTAAAAGACCTTCATACTCCGAAAGTTTGAGACAATACCTTGTCTATAACACCAAGGTAGCTTCCACGTATACTTGGATCCAGCCCACTCGATTCATCTGCCATAAATGCCCGAACACTCATTTCATAGATTATAAGATCCTTGTGCAGAACTAGAGTATAAATCTCTTCTCTCTAAATGAGAACCGCATACAACTTATAAAAACCACAAGACATACGTATCTGCTAACCCCAAAGGGTGCATTTTGTAGCCGGTTTATTATAAACCGGCTACGAGGTTAAAATTTGGTTAAGGTCGGTTCGCAATTTTTTAACATTGTTTGGTATGGCCAACATGGTTTCGCTAAGCGACACTAGCCTTGTTCGGTGCTGGGGTTTACAAATTTGGTTTGTATAGGTTTAGGGGTTCAATAGGGTTAAATTATCCAAATACCCTTCTAGCCTAATATAAAAATCCGACACCTAAACTTAATACCCGCGTTTTTCTTCTTCCCTGTCATTTTTTCTTCTACAACCCCTTGATGGCACCGCTGCGCCGATCCAATTTCTCGCAGTAGAGGAAACTCCCCGCTGCGTTCCGTCGCTCGGTGACACCAGGCCCAGAAACCTTCATCATGTTCACATCCCGTGCCTGTCCACAATGCAGCATTGGAGATTTTCCTTCGTTCCGCCCCTTCCCGATTACCGTCTAGTGGCCTTCGCAATTCTCGCTACACGTGTACGAGAAGATGTACAAATTCGGTCGCCGCTACCCTCGCCACCGGCATCACCTTTGTCTTAAGAACGTCAACGACCTGGTGCCACCAGTGAAGACCGAACAGCACCAGGGAGACAACAAGGAAGACCCCATTTGCCTGGATGCAACGGAGGCGCGTGCGGCTACAGTGGGTATCGAATGACTCAACAGGGCATTGAATGGCCTCCAGGCGAATTTGGAGGAGCGTGAATCAGACATCATCCAGTACTACTTCATGTGATACTCTCTTCCGCTGAACAATTTGACATCCATAAATTAGTGTTTTGACGTATCTATGTTGGATTAATTATTGTGCGAAATTTTCCATGCTCTGGCCAATGTTCGGCCAATGTAGTGGGGTTGGATTTACTGTTTAAGTACTTGCATTTGGATGTTATCTTTGAATGGAAGTTATGATATTTCATAGTAAATGATTAAAGTTCATATTGTCATGTGTTCCTTTCCTTGTGTTTTGCTTTTGATTGTCATATCTTGGCATGTTTTTCTGCTGGATTTATTCTAATTCATGTCCAGAGCTTGCCAAGAAATGGTTTGTTCTGATTCTGTGTACATCTAAATGCTTCTATAGGGAACAACTGTCTACTCTGCTCTAGTCCCTTAGTAGCATTAAATCTGTCTCTAGGATGACATCTCTCCAACCTTGTGTTACAAATCAGTGGACCTGCTGTGGCAGCTAATAGCTCTGCTTTGCTTTTGGAGAATTCCCCAAAGTATTCTGAGTATGTTGCCGTGCAGATACTGCATTTGTATCTTAAAGCCTTTATACTGCATTTGTTTTTTAAAAGAGCCATTGGTTAGCATAGTTATAGATGCTAAATGATCTCTTATCTATCTCCAGATGTAGTGTGCATGCTGATAAATCCCTTCAAATCCTGCCCTGCACCTGCTCAACCAAATATGCCTAGTAAGAATAGCAGGAATCATCGTAGCTAGATAGCCTTTCAAACCTGATCTAGCTTTGCCGGTTAAGAGTTAGGATGCTTAGTTTTTGCTCAGAACAATGGGCACACAACTTCGAATGAGCCTCTAGGGATTTGAGCAGTTAGTTTCAAAATACCTTGGCCTCAAAATTGAAGTATATGAGAATAGTTGCAGCTTTGATATTAAAGCCTATGAGCACATATTAACTGTAGGATCCTGTATTGAATCAGTTTCAAGAAGATCAATACAATATCCAAAGATGATGTATGTGGTTCGATCAGAGAGATTGAATCATACATGAATGAAGAAAGACTGAGTGGTCCTCCTCAAAGGTAAGAAGAAGGAGAGAAAATTTTCAGCATTATGTTTTTTCACATCCTACACCAAAGGAGAATCCGATATCTTTGATCTCCTACAAACAAGGGCCTATTCCATCTCCTCAGTCCTCACATCTTATTCTTTGGGCACCTCTAATTTAGGCAATTAGTTCCTCATTCTTCTTGCCACATTCTTTCTACTTTTCATTGTTTCTTCTCAGATCAGATTTCCAAACAATTTTGTGTAATTACTATATCATTTTAGTTGCCAATCCCCAGTATCACCACCAGACTCACAAAAACACACATTTATACATAATACATAGCTGAATATATGTATATACACGTATGTGGCATGAGCAAGAAAATACATCAATTGCAGTATATATATTTCAAAAGATTTTAGCAGTAATTAGCTAGCGAACTTCCTTAATTTTGCACTCAATAAATCCAATCCAATATACATTCCAACATGAAGAAATTAATATGAACACATAAACGTCAGCCAAAGTACTGGTCACCGGGGGACTGAATTTCAACCCGCCGCCGGCGTTGATACGGCCACCGGCCCGTGCGAGGGCTGATGGGTGGCAGAATGAGAAGAGGGGTGGACAGCAGCATTTTTGACATTGCAGTAAAAAAGGAAGTAAATTTGTGAACAAATAATAATTTTGTTTTACTTCATTATATTTTTCGTTGTATTGTATTTAAGCTTCTTAGTAAAAAATAAAAATTGTCCAATAAGTCAATTCTGCCAGTAAAATAAATAAATATTTATTTAATTAAATGTTTAGAATTTAATTACTGAGAAGCTTAAAATCCAGCAAAACAAGAAGGGCTTTTATTTCGGGCATATTTCTTGGAAGATCAATCAGGCTCGCAAACTCCCCATCAGACCTCTCCCCGCCGCGACTGCTGACCGGAGACTTTCAGTCTTATCGATCAGGTGATTTTTCTTGTTCTACTTAGCAGGAGAACCGTTTATGAGTTCTATAGTTTTGTTAATTGAATCCGTAACCTAGTTTTGGGATGTTGTGGAAATATAGATAACCCTACAAAGAGGATTGGCAAGAAGATTGTGAATTTAAGTGTGTTCCTGCTTCCTCTTCTTTTCTGGTGTATGTATTCGTGTTGGCGGGTGCACGTTCCGTTACTTTCATGATGGAAATAGGTAATTTGTGGGGGTAGGTTACTGGGATTTTACTGAAAGTGTGAACAAAACCAGACGAAATTTCATGCAACTAGTAATCTAATTCAGAGGAGGAGAAAGAATGATGAAAGATCTTAACTTGTACTGATTTGAAATCATATCGAGTCCACTTATAACTTGCCGTTTGATGGTCCTGCTAATGTCTTTATGACCAGACTGGTGTAATGTAATATTTACTCACTTACTCCTGCTGCTATCCTTGGATGTACATTATCTTGTATTCTTGTTAATTATCCATCACTAACTAAGTGAGGTTTACTCGCATCAATTCGTGATACAAAGATGGTGAAAGTTGAATCATCGAAGAAGAAGGGTAAACCTGCAAGCAAGGATAATGCTGTCGTACAGGAGAAACTCTCATTGAAGCCGAAGAAGATGCGAAGTGAGATCGATGAAATTTTTTCTGGAAAGAAGAGAAAGAGGGTTGAAGAGGAAGGAAAGCCTAACACTTCAAAGGGGACCAAAGTAGTTACTCCCGGTACGAAATCACACAACAAAAAGAAGATGGGTAGTAGTAATATGAGCAAAGCCTCTGAAGGAAGTCCACATGCGCATAGCACTTCTCAACCTAAAAAGAAAACAGCAGACGGGATGACTATTTATACAGAAGAAGAGTTGGGAATTGGGAAGTCAGATGCAGGTGGAACCCGTCTCTGCCCATTTGATTGTGATTGTTGTTTTTGATAGATCAGTAGTTATTCTTGTTAGATGCTGCTAGTTGAGAGTGTTGAATGGTCACTGCAGCATTAAGAAGATCTCGACTTTATGTAATTTTCTGTATCTTTTTAAATTTTTTATCTGCTTGGATGTTGAAATTATTAGGCAGATACATTATCCCTATGGTATGTCAATATGTAAAACACCTCATTGTGCTATCTAACGTGTAGCTTACTGTCTCCTACAATGATCTATATTTTCTTGCCTAAAATGGTTATAATTAAGCCTCGGCAAAGGAGCGGGCATAATCGGAATGCAAGTTATGCGTTCTGCACGTGAAGGATGCAAAATTGAAACATCAATTCTGCATTCTGTCCACCAAGACTGTGGTTTCGCATTTGCCAATCTGCAAAATTATGCAAAATGCGAAATTCCATGAAATTCACATAATTTCGTAAATATTGTGCATACAGTTTCTAAAACATTTATCAAACAATTCATAAACATTATGCAAATAATTTATGAAACAATTATCAAACAATTTCACGCATACTGTGAATCAAAGGGTCTCAAACAATTTTGAAACTCACAGGCAAACGTTTTTTCGAACAGTGAAATGTGAAATTGCGAATCACAGCGGAGGTAGCGGTCGTCAGATAGCGATCTCGTGAAGAAGAATGGTTTCACATCCACGGAGAATTCGAGAAAGGATTTCGTATATTCGTTCAAGACTTCGAGTTTGACGTTTTGCGGGCAAAAGTCATTCTCAGTGAAAATGAAATAAAAGTTAAATTGAAAGTCAGAAACACGTTTTCTCGAAAAATACTTGCGGGTGGATGTGAAACCTGTTAATGAAAAATACCTAATTCCGCCCGCAAAAAGTATGCGAACACTGTGTTTCATTCGCCATCCGCCTGCTTGGCGGATGTGGGCACGGGCAGACACGGAAATTTTGCTTCCACTGCCCAAGGTTAGTTAGATTGTTAAGCTATGTTTGATAGTCGGATTCATGTAATCAGGCTTCGGGGATTTCACAGGGTTTAGTCCGGTTTACTTTTTTCCGTTCGTCGTTTGGTATTGGCACGTTGGGATTGCCAATTTTAGATTAAGTTGTTTGGTATCTGCGTGCTAAACCGGAGATTACGATGAAACGGGATTAAAACCCGGTGTTTTACCAAAATTCCCCTCAAACCCAGGCCCTTTCTGCCGCCGCATCGCCCCACACAATTTTTGTCGTGTTTCCGTTGCGCCTGACGCTGCCTGGTTGCGAACGGCCATCCCAATCTTAATGCCAGGGATTCCGCTGGCCCAAACACGGTCGAATCGTTGTCTCCGATGTCAAAATCGTCGTACGCCGCCGAATGACGTCGCAAAAACGACGAAACGGCGCAGACGAAAAATCAACCCGCCCTTCCGGTTTACCCATCCTACCACCAGAAAAACGACACAGGTGGTGGAGGAGCTGCGGAGGTCTTCGTCGAACAACGGGGACGGACGGCGGGGGCGATTTCCGGCGGAAAAAAAGAGAGCAAACGACCGGCAGAAAATAAGTCGGAAATGAGAGCATAGGGTTTTTATAGGGGTATTTCTATAATTGTTGGGTATTATAAGGGCAAATATGTCATTTCACACTATTAGCCAAAGCGGGATTAGACAAACCCTGCATGAAAGGCGGTTTGAAAATGCCGGCTATCCGGCCGCAGTCCCTGCCCGAATTATTATCCCGCGGGCAGGGAAAAATGTGGACGAAACACCAAACACGGACTTAAACAGGATTAGAACCCGAAATCTGGCTTTATCCACCTTCTTACAGCGTACCAAACGGAGCCACTTTGTACTAAAGCAATCTACTATTTATGATTTGATTTATAAGCACTTTACACTTGTGGTATCATTAATAGGCATTCTATACTCTGTTACCAACAACTAGGCAAACATCTTCTGGTTGTTAGAATACAACTCGTGTGCATCTGATATTGGAGAATAATCTAACTTGTCTATGTACTAAAGTCTTACAGTGCACAATCATGGACAATTGTTTCATTCAACAATTCTCCTATCTGAATTTCTCATTCAGGTCTTGTGCTGGCATTTTATCCCGAACACTGGATGGTGCCTTTGTTGGTTGCAAGAATTGGACTGATGGAGGAATTGGCGGCTTAAATGGCCAAGGTACAACACCAGAGGCTAGAGCAGGGGATGAAGGAAACTGAACAGTTCTTAGAGAGCTGGAACCATGCCGTGCTTCTGTATCCAACTTGTTTTCCTCCTGGCTCTTGCACTGTAAATCAAATTCCATATCTTGTGTCGAAACTTGACTAGTCTCTGAGGATCTTTGATTCACAGAGGTTACAACAGGTACCTGAGGCTTCCAGAAAGGTGTTCCGGGCATAGTTTGGTTATAAGCCCTGTGGAGATTATCTTTGCTTTCAGTGTTCTCATTGCTCTTGGTCTGATGGGATGCAACCAAGAGTTCAACCGATTTAGCATGCTTGATGTCATTTTGCTTGTCCCTCTCGATAGAAGCACCTTCAGCTGGATCAACTCTGGATGATGATGGACGTCCTGAAGAAATAGCAGCTGTGGGAAATGCTTTCTCTGGGGGAACAACTGGATTGTAATTCGATGGAAGCAGATCATCCCAATTTTCTAATAGCTCCTTATAAACTTTTCTCAGCGTGACTTCTGTTAGGCCTGTTACCTTGCAAATTTCAGCTTGAGTCTTTCGTTTATCTTCCAACTGACAGGCCAAATAAATAGCAGCAGCGGAGATGCTTATGGGGTTCCGGCGGGTGCAGAAACACTTGTTGATCACCACATCCCCAATGTGTGTGGCCAGCTCCTAGAAATATTTAGGAGATCACATATAACAAGATCTTTCAACAATTTGGCAAGTCTGACACTAACATACTGATAAAACATTACAAAAACCCAAGATTATGGCTGTACAAGATGATACCTCCAAAAGCCTTCTTATCTTATTCTTTATCCTTTTCTTTTCACATCATCTAATGGCTAAGAAAGGATGATTTCAAACTCAAGGAACAAGAAGACTAAGGCACAACATGATGAGCACAGATATTCTCCTACGGTAACAAAAAGAATAGGATAAAGAAATGATCTCCTGATACATGGCATGTAAATTTTTAGCAAGTCTAAATAGTATAATCAGGACAAGTAGCGAGCGGACCAAGAAGGTACCTGAGCAGATTTGTTGAGTTGGAGAAGTGTACAAAATCTGGGCATGTGGACAGCTATTGAATTGCTATTGATGGGTTGGCTCAGTTGTAGAGCTTCTCCAAGAATCTTAATATATTTCCCAATCTCTTTTTGAGGTAAATTGGCAGCAATTGAAATTTCCTTGTAATACACAAAACTCAAAGTTAACAAATGTTCATAAATTCTAGGAAGACATAAAACATGACCATAATATAATTAGCGAAGTTTTGGAAGAAGAAGAATGACGAGCTACCTCTCAACTTCTAATTTGAAGCAGCAAATACGATCAACACTACAACATAACTTTGAACTCCATCTGAGATGGGTTTACCATGCCTAAAAACAATCGGGTTTTCAGTTTAATAAACCAGTTAAACTATCTTCTGTATACCTGAAGGGTTCTAGGTTCTTGAGCTTCTCGATTCGCCTGCACCAAAGCAGCAGTAGCCAGTGCCTCGACGCTGCGATTCCTCAAACACGTGGCGGACGAGCAATCCGAAATATCACAATTCAGAATCCAGCCCTAGAATCGGCGCCACATCAATTATCTGCAAATACGCCCTCAAGTTATCCACTGCCACCGACGGCCCAGAAGCGTTCGAGTTATTTAGGGTTAAATTCTGAGCGCTAACCTTGTTCTTGTATCTGGGCGAACACCATTTATGGTTTTAGGGCTCGTTTTGCGCAGCCATCTTAAAATTATAATTTGGTTTTAATAA
>JAOWBN010168334.1:0-18299 GCA_028565015.1 Pinguicula moranensis
GAATCTGCTATGCGATGAAAATAGTATTGAATTTGAGAAGTTTGAGCGGGTGCTCTTGTCTTACGCGGAGAAATTGCCGCCTCCGACGCTAAAACATGTAGCATTTTACAGTAACGGACGGCAGTCTTCAAAACCCGGATTTCAGGGGCTGTGTGATGACGTCCAATTCAATTCAAGAGGACAGAGAGGACGAGGACGCCAACAGTTCACAGGCCCTATACGAAGTGGGCCGAATACCGAAAGCATGATTTCTGCTGGGCCGACTGCTGGCCAACCTTCAACTGGGCCTGGACATCCTTCTGGGCCAGTTTACTCACCTGGACATAATGTAGTTGGTCCGAACAGAAATTTTAGTAGTTCTCAGGACTGATCAGATGTTACTCCAAATAAGGTCAAGTGTCAAATTTGCGATCGATATTATCATACGGTCCTTGACTGCTATCAAAGAATGAATTTTTCATATCAAGGTCGACACCAACCTACTCAGTTGGCTGCTATGGCTGCACAAGTTAATTTGGATATCGATGATAGTGTGTGGTTTGTTGATAGTGGAACCCACCATCATATATCCAACGACTTGGCTTCTCTTGCGCAGCATCAACCATATTCTGGATCTGATTCGGTTGATGTAGGTAATGGTACTGGTTTGAACATTCTGAACATTGGCTCTTTAAATGTTAAGTCACCCATTTGTACCCTACAGTTATCTCATGTCCTTCACTGCCCTAATGCTTCAGCAAACCTTTTGTCTGCCTATCAGTTTTGTGTTGATAATATATGTTATTTCATTCTTACTAATCGTGGTTATCTTATCAAGGAGAACAAGATGGTACGGATGCTACTGGAGGGACCTAGTGATGGTGGAATGTACCTGATTCGGATTGGTACAAGCTCTCATCAAATTAAACATGCTTTGATTGGACATGTTGGTACTTGACCTTCTTTTTCAATTTGGCACTCTCGTTTTGGTCATTCGTCAGCTCATGTTGTTCGTTCTATTATCAGTCAGTCTCAGTTGCCTTATTCTGGTACTCTGAACCCAGAGTCTGTATGCGAACCTTGCCAATTTGGTAAGAGTAAGCAATTACCATTTGAGTCTTCGAGTCGTATTACCACTTGTCCTTTAGGACTTATACATTCTGATGTTTGGTCAACTTCAGTTCTTTCTAATAAAGGCTTTTGGTATTATATCATTTTTATCGATGATTTTACTCGTTTTACTAGGCTTTACCCATTGAAATCTAAATCTGAGGTATTTGCAACATTTCTCACATATAAAGCACTCGTGAAAAATCAATTCTCTCGGACTATCAAAATGTTTCAAACTGATGAGGGTGGAGAATTCTGCTCTAATCAATTTAGGGATTATCTTAGCAAATGTGGGATTTTTCATAGAATCTCTTGTCCCCACACTCCTCAACAAAATGGCCTGGCAGAAAGGAAACATCGTCACATAGTTGAAATGAGTCTTGCTCTTCTTTCTCAAGCATCCGTACCTACATCTTACTGGGTTGAAGCTTGCTCTACAGCTATTTTTGTAATTAATCGTCTACCTCCTCCAGTTCTTCAACATTGTAGTCTGTATGAGAAGCTCTTCAGTTCCAAACCTTACTATACTCATCTTCGCACGTTTGGTTGTGCCTGCTATCCTCTGTTGCGTCCTTATAATTTACATAAACTCATGTTTCGTAGTTCTAAGTGTATCTTCCTTGGGTATAGTTCTCAACACTTAGGATATAAGTGTTATGATCCCAGAACAAGAACCAGTTATCCATCTCGGCATGTTATATTTGATGAGACAGTGTATCCATTTGCCTCAGTGCAATCTCTTGGAGCTGAATCTTCATAAGTGGTTGTCTCCGATTAAGTTATTCCCACTCATATTTCTGCACCTTTTATACCTACTCGTATTAGCCCGTCTAACCCTACAGGTCTTCCAGCTTTTATGCCTGCTTCGGCCCCGAAGTCCTCATCCCTAGTCACTGAGATAATATCCTCGGAACCATCTACTCCATCTATGTCTCCTATTGTGCTTGATTCTGTAGACAGATCTGCATATTCCTCGCCAGTACCCTTTCCATGCTCATCATCCACATGGCCAACGACCTATACCCGACCCAGTACCCTTTCCATGGCATGTTCCTGCTTCGGCTCCACCTTCTGATAGACCTCCTGTCACCACAATGACTACTAGGTCTAAGACAGGTTCAAGTCGGCCACATCAATTTCCTGTTTGACAATTCTTTTAGCTTTTTGCTAATAATGGACTAGAGCAAAATGGTTCTATTAAATTCCAGTGCTTCTATTTAGTGAAGTTGTTGGAACTCAATATATCAAATGACGCAATCATATTGGGTCGCAACGGAAATGGCCTCTTTGTATAATTACAAGGGTAAGGCCGCATAGATCTGACCCCCAGACCCCAACTTAGTTGGGAATATACTGGGTACGTTGTTGTTGTTGGTGTGTGACTCTACTAAACATCCACTTTGAGCCTTGGCCAGTGTTCAGATTCCGCGAGAACCACCTTATTACAAAATGGCAAACTTCTATGCTCGAGTGAGGCGTTGATATCGAATGCGACATGGAATTTTTGTCCTCATTCACTTGGTCAAAATGTTCTACAGTGTCATTGGGTATACAAAATCAAATAGAAAGCTGATGGGTCTATTGATCGCTATAAGGCTCGTTTCGTTACTCAAGGAATTGAACAAGAATATGGTCTTGTCTTTACTGAGACGTATAGTCCCGAGGTTAAGATGACTACACTTTGTTTATTCATCGCCATTGCCGTACAGTTCACTAGGTCAATACGTCAACTTGATGTATCAAATGCCTTTTTGAATGGGGAACTTGAGGAAGTAGTGTACACAAAAACTTGATACGAATCTTAAGTTATATAATTAATGCACAAATAATCACAAAACAAGCTAAAATACCGTAAAATCACTATAAAACACAAGAGAATGGCGTAAATTATAGCAATAAAGGGGTCGAACCATAGAGAGATAAATTAGATTCTTTAGAGACCGCTAAACGCGCGTGTCGGGCCAACCCGGCACGCACCACATGGTTTGCGGGCTGGAAAATCTAGCCTGAAACGTGCGCGTGCCAAAAAATGCACATTTTATAAACGTGCGTGCCTAGCACAACACGCATAAAAAATATGCCATGCCATGCTAGCCTGCATGCAAATAAATGACGCACTTTTACACTTTTTCTATTTTTTTAATTTTTTTTGATTATTTAATAAAAATAACAGTGTAATTTAAAAGATTTTTTTAAAAAAAAATTCAGGTGCGGGCCAGCCTGCATCGCACGCCAACCCGCACGGCACGCACGGTTTGCGGGCTAGGTTTTTAAGACCGACACGCGCACATTTTGTAAAATGGGTGGGTATTACACGAAAATTTCATGAAAAAATTGGCCCGTACGCACGCATGTTTTAATACGGGCGGTTTAGGCACGTTTGCACGTTTTTTCCTGGTGTGCCGTGCCTAGCACGTTTGCACGTGCACGTTTGCTTGTGTCTAAGATTCTTAGCACGCAGACTCAATAACCCTAACAACATGCACAAATTACAAGAAGAAAATCAAGATGTATAGTGACCAAATAAGAAATAAAAAATCATGAAATTGCATAATTAAATTGAACTACAGAGAGAAAGAAAAAGCACACGGGTTTTGTTGACTTTTAAAGAGAAAAAATTACTTCTAACATGTTTCGGGTAGCTAAAACACACAATATCAAATTAAGTCCTTAGTTTGATTTTATACTAATAGGAAAGTGTTAATTTTTCACTCTAGCACACTGAACATGTAATTAGAATTGTAAATCTATAACATACTGAACACATAGCATATAGATTCATCCTCGTTATACTAAAATTCTAACAAGATGCGTTATAAATTTTAATATAACTTCTAAGCACATAAACACCATAATCCACCCCGAAGAACTCCTTTTTAAAAAGAAGAATTCAAGAATTTCTAGACTAAGTATGCTCCCGATTTTGTAGCTAAAGAGGCAATCAGTCTTGGGATTGAACAAGCATGTTTTGACATGTACAAAATCAGCACGTTGAAAATTGAAATATTAGTGTATAATATGTAGCATAAAATCCAAATTGCAAAAAACATAAAATTCAAACACTGTGTGATACAACCACCCTACTCCACATTAGGAGTAAATAAATTCTTAGTCTTGCATCGTCGATGATCGCACCATGAGAATTCTGAAAGAGGATGTCATCTTTTAATCAAAAGAAGTGATGAAAGAATTTATTCTGAATTTTTCCTCAACAAAAAAATACAAAACCGTATGGACTTTCTAACAAGAAGAACTCAACCAATGATCATTACCTGTACTTAAAACACTACCAAAGCATAAATCATGCCATCAAAATATTAGATCCTATCTAAATGAGTGGAAATGACATAAAACCATCATAAAATCGTCTAAGTAAGTATGCACTATTTGATTCACATCAACGTCCAATCTTCAATCTTCAATCTCCAATCTCCAATCTTCAATCTTCAATCTTCAATCTTCTTCTACTGGCTATACTATGCAAGCTTACAGAAACCATCAAGAACACTAACTATCTACTGAGGCTGATCGATGGAGCAACTGAAGCAACCTGATACCAAGATGGAAACTGAAACGTAGAAACACACTAAGGATTAGGAATGACACACTGTGACTAGAAACAAGAAAGGAAAGGCAGAGCAAAACCAGCCAGCAAACAGAAAGTTATCGCCATACATACAAAAAATAAGAGATGAGAGTATATCCTACCATGTAGCTAATCTGCTAGAGGCTTGGACAAAGGAGGATGTGGCCAAATACTTTTCCAAGTTCGGATATGTTAGAGATGCGCACCTGCCACAGTACTGGGACAGGTTAGGGAGAAGATTTGGTTCATTAGATATCCTATGAATGAAGCAACCAAAAACTTAGAAGGGGTACTCAATGGGATAATGATAGGGACTTACAAGCTAGCTGCAAGCATGATAAAAATAGTGAATACAATATCCCAAATGAAGCAACAAGCACAAACATCGATGGGAAGCACTAATCAGCAAGATATTTTCAGTTAGTACAGGTGAAAAACCGTTGAGAATGAAGTATCTACCTAAGCCAGAGGAAGCTCTATGGTTGCGGAACTGCTTAGTTACTGAGCTGAAGCCATCTGAAGGAGCTGGAACAGTACAACAAATATTGGAGGTTGCAGGTTACGGACACAATCTCCACAATGGAAGGAGGCAAAATCCTGTTAACTCTGCAAAATGAGGAGTTGAAATCAAAATTGCTATCAAATGATCCAGTTTGGCTACTAACGGGGATAACTAAAATCAGAGATGGCCTTACCAATAAAGGAGCTGGCCGTGCCGTCTGAGTAAGCATCCACGGAGCTCCGATCACTCGCCGGAATGATAGGTTCTTCATGGAAGTGGATTTGATGGGACGAAGCATTAAAGTCACAGAAAACACGGCAAATCAAACAAATTTGCAGGTTGGACGGGTGCTAATTGTAACTGATTCTCTAGAAAGGATTGCAAAATCAATAGAGATGGAATTGAGAGATGAAATTCTGAAACTATCGGTGCAAGAAGAAGCACTGCAATTACCACCAAAAGAATGGAAGATCCGCAAAGAAATTGTGCATAAATCAAATGAAAGCTCACCATTGAGCGGGAAAGATTTCCCATAACTGGTTCGGACAACATCAGTGCAACGAGGGCAACCGTAAGCCCGACGCGTTGCGTAGACAGGGGCAAGGGGCCACAACCAACAGTAATGGATAAGGAGTCGTTGGAGACGATAGAAGCTCTGCCAACGGCAATAATTGATTCTCAGATAGTAGGCGCAAAACGTGGCAGCGAGCTGATCGAAAAAATGGCAGAAAATTTGCATGACAGAAGATTGAAATCCCTAGATTCGAGGAGTCGAGCTGCTGGACCTAAGATGCAAGAATGGTTTTGTGCGGCACCTGGGCTTCTTGCACGAGCCCAGCGACAGAGAGAAGCAGACAAGCCCATAATAGATGGAATAGAGAACGGGTTGCGGAAATAGAAGGAAGATGGCCCAAAACAGGTAAAAATAAAAGATTATTTGAAATATAATAAAATTAATTTTGTGCAGGAAAATAAACAGGTAGCAAAAAACAAAAATAAAGGCAAAAGGAAGCTAACAGTGGCGGAGAACGCAGAATTACAAAGCGAACGACTAAAAAAGACAGCGTAGTACTACAAAGATATGGCAAGTACGCCGGAAAAGGAAGAAGCAACGAGAAGGGAGCAAAAAAGGGGCTGCAAAAACAGCTAAGCAATCTTCATATAATGTATTAGTTAGAGAGGTTGTATGCTTAAATTCCAATTATGATGCATGGTTAAAAAAAACAGGAATCACAAAAAGTAATATAATTAGGGAATGAAATAAAAATGCCATCAAATGCACCCATAGAAGAGCTTCTAACCATCGTTAGTCAACTAGAAGAACGAGATCAAAATAATATTAAATAATAAAACAAAATGCACAAATAGAGGTAGATAGTGAATCTGAAAAGGAAAACTAGATGATTATCACAACTTATAATGTAAGAGGTTTAAGGGACAGACAAAAAAGAAGAGATACAAAAAAATGATATGGAAAGAAAGAATACAAATGATATGCATACAAGAAACAAAATCCGAATCAATAAGTTATATTGATTGTAGTGAAATGTGGCCAACTAATAGATTTGAATGGAGAGCTAAGCAGGCAGTAGGAAAATCAGGTGGGATACTATGTATCTGGGACCTAGGAATTTTTGAAATAGAAAATTGTTGGGAGGCTCATGGTATGTTAGCCGTAACGGGACTATGGGGGGCTAATAAAATAAAAATAACATTAGTAAATATTTACCGCCCATGTGAGTATCAAGCAAAGAAATAATTATGGGCAGAAATTCTTACACTACTGCAACAAGCCCCAAACGAATTATGGTGTCTTTGTGGGGATTTTAACGTAATTAGAAAGGTGGATGAGAGGAAGCTTCTACTAGAAAGCCCCACAAATGAAATGAAAGAGTTCGATATGTTTGTGAGGAAAATAAATCTAGTAGATATGCCACTGCAGAGGCGTAGGTTCACGAGAACAAATGAACGATACACCTTAGCCAGTCGGCTAGATAGGTTCCTTCTTTCAATAGATGGGTACTTGCATGGCCAAATCTCCATCAGATAGCAATGCAAAAGCAAACTTCAGATCACATACCAATAACGCTTAAGCAAGAAATAATCGATTGGGCGCACACTCCTTTTCGAACTATAAATTGTTGGAATGACCATAAGGAATTTAAAAAATTCACCAAAACATGGGAAAGTAATGGGCACTATGGCAAAAGGGGATATAACTTGAATATGAAGCTTAAAAATGTAATGAATGCCCTGAAGGTTTCGAATGAGGAGGTCTTTGGACATGTAGGAACTAGCATAGAAAATAAACAATGAGTAATAGCAGAATGTGAAGATAAGGAAGAAACGCAAACATTAACAGAAGATGAATTAAAGCGAAATAAAGAAGACAAAAAGGATCTAAAGTCAAGAATTACATGGCTAAAAGAAGGGGAAGAGAACATGAAATTCTATCATGCAAGAATTAAAAAACATCGACAACAAAATGAGTTAAGGGGATTAAATATTAACGGAACATGGACAGAAAATGTGAAAGAAGTTAAAAATGGTATTAAAGAACATTTTGAAAAACACTATTCCACGGACTACCAGGATAGAATAGACCTAGCGATAATGACCCCCAATATACTTAATGAGGAGGATAATGGAAATTTAGTAAAATCATTCACAAAAGAGAAAAATTAAAGAAACAGTATGGTCATGTACATCAAATAAGAACCTAGGACCTGATGGATTTAATTTCTACTTTATAAAAAGACATTGAGAAGTGATTAAAAAAGACTTTATTGATTTCTTACAACAATTTCATGAAAATAGTAAACTAATCAAATCAATTAATTTCATACACATAGTGTTAGCGCCAAAGATAGGGAGCCCATAAAGAGTTGAACACTTTAGGCCCATATGATTGGTAGGTAGTGCATACAAAATTTTAGCAAAAATTCTAGCAAACAGATTAAGCAAGGTGATGCCTAAAAAATCTCTCCATATCAGATGGGCTTCATTAAAGAAAGACAAATCAAGGAAGGGGTGATAATTGTTAATGAGATAATTGAGGAGGAAAAAAACCAAAAGGAAGGCAATACTCTTTAAAGTGGACTTTGAAAAAGTATTCGATTCGGTAGATTGGAGCTATCTACTAAAGATGTAAAAAAATTGGTTTTTGTGAAAAATGGATAAATTGAATCCAAGAATGTATTACATTAGTTACTGCTACAGTATTGGTTAATGGTCTGGGGAGTTCGCATTGCAAAGAGGACTAATGAAGGTAGACCCTATGTCCCCTTTCCTATTTCTAATTGCAATAGAATGACTTCACCTAATGATAGAATTGACAACCAACATAAAAAAATTGAAACCACTGCATCTCGGTAAATGAAAAATACCAATGTCACACTTATAGTATACAGATGACACACTACTCTTCTGTAAAGAAGATGAAGAAATTGTACATACTATGAAAGGCATCTTGAGGTTATTTGAAATGACTTCAGGACTAAAAGTTAACTTTTACAAAGCTGCCTAATGGGGGTAAATGTACCAAGCATGTAGCTCCAAACTTATGCTGACAAACTTAATTGTTTAATAGTTAAGCTTCCTCAAGTGAACCTTGGACTACCATTAGGGGCCAACCCTGAAAGAAAAGCAACATGGCAACCCGTGATAGAAAGAATAACTAACAGAATTAAGAGCTGGAAAAATGTATATCTTGTCTTTGATGGTAGGATAACACTCATCAAATCAACACTCAGAAGATTAGTAACATACTACTTATCCTCATTTAAAGCACCAAAGGAAGTATTGAAAACAATACGCAAAATTCAATCTAAATTTCTATGGGGAAGAGGGGCTAATACTGAAAATAAACTTATACATTGGATAAAATGAGATAATATATGTAAGACATAAAAAGAGGAGGACTAGTAATACAAAAATTTAGAAATATTCAATATAGCCTTATTAGAAAAATGGCTCTGGAAAATCATGTCGAATAACGAAAGTCTATTCAGCAAGATCATCCAATCATTACATCTTCAACCAGAAGTAATGCATAGAGATTGGACAGCGATATTAGCTTCCAACTGAGCATCGAGATGGTGGAAAGACCTCAATAAGTAAGTATGCTCTTCCTATTGGTTTCACAGTAATGTAAAGAGAAAAATAGGGAATGGAAAGGATACGAAATTATGGCACTTGATGTGGACTTCCTAAGATGTCCATCAGATGTATCGCATCGGTTATACTCGATTGCTTCCAATAAAGAGGCAACGGCAGTCGAGAAAGTATGTCCAGAGAGTGAAGAGCTTATGTGACTCTGGCACTGGCGTAGGCCTCTTTATGTATATGAATAATTACTAATACCAGTTATGGAATCTCTTATTGCAGGTGCAGAGATAACCGAGGGTGTGATGGATTGTTGGAGATGGAAGCTAAACAAAGATAAACAGGTATACACGGTGAAAATGATATACATAGTACTGATAAACTTTATGGTTTATGCCGTGCAGGAACAAGAAGAACTTGCTGCAAGTTAGGGGAAAGGCTCTCCGAGACGAATCCAAGCTTTTGTGTGGCGACTAAATCAAGTGCGCATACCAACGTTTGACAAGCTATATAACAGGGAATACCCACAGCTCAGTTACCGGCACCAGGATGCGCTTTCTGTCATCAACATGAAGAGACTCTGAGGCACATTTTTTTGAATGTAACAGTTCATACAAAATATGGCAAAAACTATACAGATGGCTTGGATACTTATCAGTGGGAAGCAATAAACCGCAGCAACACTACATGCTTCATTTAGGCGTCAATAAACGAAAAAAGTGGTATGAAGTGTGGAAATCGATTTGGCACAAACTAGTTTGGGATATGTGGAAAGCAAAAAATGCTTACATGTTTAAAGGAAACGAGCCTTCTATGGACTTGATTCTAGAACACACCAAAGTTGCTACTTGGTTGTGAATAAATGCATATGATAAGCTAGAAGTCAAGTTAGGACTACAGATTGACTACAAAACCCACAACTGTATTGTAAATTTTCATAGGCGCTAGTTGAATCTTGATGATGTACATATTTTTTAAGGCTTGAGCCTATTTTAATAAAATTATTAATTTTTTGGATAAAAAAATAGAAGAACATATGTGTCAGTCATACATGAAATAAAGGTGGACACCTATCAAAAAAAAAAGAAATAAAGGTGGACATGTGCCTGGAGGTTATATAAATAGTAAAAGAGAGATCTAGGCCTAAACTTTTTGGAGGTGGCTGGGGATGGATCAGGCCAGCCTGCCCACTAGTGCAAATAGTAAATATTCTTAGTGGACTTTTCAAAAACAATTCTGAAAAACGTCACAAGTACGAAGGAGCCAAAGAGCAAAGTCACGGAAACACCATCACAACTGAGGAACTCCTGATCAGTAACTAATTTCGCCAAATTATGAAGTGTCTAAGCCTATTTCACGATGCGAATGTGCACTTGAAGTTGAACTGAAAAAGAAGTTCACATAAACCTGGAGAAATGTGCAGCAGTACACTAAACAAAAAGAAAATATTGGTTGAACACATTTATTCCAATATGATTTCTTCATTCATTTGAGTGCAATTTATACAAGAACATTCAATCTTTTGTCTAAATGCTAGTAGGTGGAATGTAGGTGCACAGGTGGGTGGAATAGTGATGTTTTGGTATGTTTTTAATGTTTTCATGTGCATTTGTTGACTAACAACTAACACTCCCCCTCAAGTTGAGTCATCGGATCTACGATGCCCAACTTGTACAATACTTTTTGAAAATTGTTTCCGGTTATGGCTTTTGTGAGTACATCCGCCAACTGTTCTTCTGATCGGACAAATGGAAGACATATAGTCCTATCCTCCAATTTTTCTTTTATGAAGTGTCTGTCAATTTCGATATGTTTGGTGCGATCATGCTGAACTGGATTTTCAGAAATACTGATAGCAGCTTTATTATCACACATTAATGGACATGGTTGAGTAACCTGAAACCCCATTTCAGTCATCAGCTTTCTTATCCATAACACCTCTGTGAGTCCTCTTGCGATGCCTCGGAACTCTGCTTCTGCACTGGAAAGTGACACTACTTTCTGCTTCTTACTTTTCCAAGTAACTAAGTTTCCTCCTACTAGTGCGAAATATCCAGAAGTTGACCTTCTGTCAATTTGACTACCTGCCCAATCTGCATCTGTGTATACTTGGAGATCAAGATGACCATATTTTCTAAAGAGTATTCCTCTGCCTGTTGTCCCTTTCAGGTAACGTACTACTCTCAGAGCAGCTTCCATATGATCTTCTTGTGGATTATGCATGAATTGACTAAGTACTCCTACTGAATAAGCAATATCTGGTCTTGTATGAGAAAGATAAATTAGCTTTCCAACTAACCTTTGATATCTCTCTCTGTTTGCTTGTGGGGCTCCTTCAACAATTTTCATTTTGTGATTCGCCATCATAGGGAACTCAATTGGACGACAGGCACTTAACCCTGTTTCTGCTAACAAATCTAAGATATACTTTGTCTGGGAAATAAAGATTCCATGATGGGATCTTAGAACTTCTATTCCCAGGAAGTATTTGAGCTTTCCCAAGTCTTTCATCTCAAATTCTTGGAATAGATTTCTTCTCAGATTTGTCATCTCCTCTCTATCATTTCCGGTCATGATCATATCATCTACATAGATAATCAGGCATGTGATCAACTCTCCTCTAGTTTTCAGAAATAGTGTATGGTCGGAATTGCTTTGTCTGTATCCATACTTTTTCATGACTACTGTAAATCGTCCAAACCATGCTCTGGGAGATTGTTTTAATCCATATAGAGCCTTTTTTAATCGACAAACTTCTCCTTCTTGAAATTCTTGCGAGAATCCTGGTGGAGGTTCCATATAGACTTCTTCTTCGAGATTTCCATGTAAGAATGCATTTTTAACATCAAATTGATGTAAAGGCCAGTCTTGATTAGCTGCAATTGAGAATAAGACACGAATAGTGTCAATTTTAGCCACAGGGGAAAAAGTTTCTGAGTAATCTACACCATATGTCTGAGTATATCCTTTTGCAACTAGCCGAGCTTTATATCGTTCAATAGTCTCATCTGCTTTATGTTTGATGTTAAATATCCATCTGCACCCTACCATTCGTTTTCCAGCAGGAAGTATGCATTTTTCCCATGTTTCATTTTTTTTCAATGCTGCCATTTCACTGTCCATTGCTTGTCTCCACTCAGATTGTTCGCGAGCTTGTTGGACTGTTTTCGGAATTGTTTCTGTATACACAATCATACTAAATGCTTTTGCAGATTTGGACAGGTTCCCCCTGATCATATTTCCCATGGGATACTTTGAATGACGGGAAATATGCTCAGGTTCATAACGTTTGGCTGGAATACCTCGAGTGCTTCGTGCAGGGAGTTTATATGTCTCAGATCCTGTAATGTCAGAATGAACACTAGAAAGAGTATCAGATATGTTTACTGTATCAGTAGGACATACCTCAGGATCCTCGGATGGGGGCAATTGTGGTACTGAATTTTGCAGAGTTTGTACTATGTTGTCACTAGATAGAGTATCGGACGCAGGATCAAATGTAGTACCGGGAGTCAAAGTTGAGGACTGACTATGTGAGAGGAGATCAATAGGACTTGAAATGAGCCAAGACAGTGGATCAACAGATTGTACCGTCTCCCCTGTCCACTGGATGGATCGGTATAGAAGAATTCTGACTCAACAAAATTGCAGTCTATTGTGGTAAACATCCGATTCGTTCCCGGATGAAAGCACCGGTACCCTTTCTTATTAATTCTATACCCCACAAACACACATTTCAATGCACATGGATCCAATTTTTTCCTCTCTGTTTTTTTAATATACACATATACAGTGCACCCAAAAACTTTCGGTGACAAATTTAAAGCAGGAGGTACCTCAGCATATGTCTCCATCATTTGTATTGGTGTTTTAAAGTTGAGAATTTTTGTTGGCAGGCGGTTGATGAGATAGACAGCCGTTGCAACCGCTTCAAGCCAGAATGACCGGGGAACCTTTGATTCAATAACCAGAGCTCGAGTGATTTCCATAATCAGCCGATTCTTCCTTTCTGCCACACCATTTTGTTGTGGTGTGTGAGAACATGTTGTTTGATGTATCATACCATGATCAAGAGCAAATTTGGTCATGGCATGATTTACAAATTCCCCACCATTGTCTGAGCGTAACACCCGAATTTGTGTGTTGATTTGAGTATTAATCATGGTATAAAATTCAACAAACTTAGAAAAGACCTCAGATTTATTTTGTAGAAAATATACCCAGGTCATTCGGGTGCAAGTGCAATCATCAATAAATAAGTGGAAATATCTAAACACTCCAGAAACTTGGCTCGGTGATGGTCCCCACACATCAGAATGTACCAAAGAAAATATGGAACTAGCTCTAGTGTTATTAGATAAATATGTTGTCCGATGAGTTTTTGCTACAAAGCAGGTTTTGCAAACAAACTGATTATTTTCCAACAATAAGTGTGGAAATAAAAGCTTCATATAACCAACTGACGGGTGTCCCAGTCGACGATGCCACAACCACAGATTCTGATCCCCTGGTCCCTGAGTCAGCATAGCAGATCCTGTTGGAGTAACCTCGTCAACATAGTACAAACCGCTGTGTTCAGTGCCACGTCCAATAATCCCCCTGGTCCGTAGGTCCTGTAATAGACAGAAATGAGGATAAATCAGTACACGGCAATTTAATTCCTGTGTCAAATGACTGACCGAGAGCAATTTGCATGATAGTGATGGGATATATAAACAATTTGACAGTGTCAAATTTGGAAACAGCGTGATATTTTCGGCACCGTTGACTGGTGATATTCCACCATTAGCAGTTTGTATTGTCCTTTTTTCAGGATTGCGTGTGTTAAGGTCGGTAGCACAATTAGTCATTGTATTGGTCGCACCACAGTCTAGGAGCCATCAGGACTCAGGAATAATAGCACGAGCAGGAGTTGAATTAGCTGTGGAATGATCAAGTGTACTGAAACATCCGGGTACAAAATACTTAGCACCATGAAATATAGGTTTTTTTTGAGAGTTTGTAGAGGATGGGGGCTGAAGTTGTGTTTTTGTTGAAGTTTGAGGGTTTTTTGAAATGGATGACTTGTTAAGGGACTGATTTGAAGGACTGGACATTTCCTGGGGTCGTATCATTATTTGGCCAGAGTTTAGGGCCGTTCTGCAGTTTCCAGAGAACTCTGGGGACCGTACCATAATAATGGCTTTGTTTGGGGTCGAACTTTCACAACCTGGAAAATTCAAGGGCCGTATCGCAGGATCACATTTCTTCGGGGACCTGGTTATAAAATCAGAACTCGGGCAGGGGTAAATATGACTTTTCATATTCAGAGGGTTCGAGAAGAACTCCTTCTCGACCCTGTTACCTGTTTCGTCCGCCGTTGAGTGTGTACCAGTAGGTATTCCACTGGTTGAGGCGGCAAAGCCACCGCTCGCTGGAGGTACCTGGTGGCTGCCACTGTTCGAAGTCTCTGGATTTCCCGTAGTGGTAGCAGCCGTTCCCCTGGTCCTGCGATTCTTATCCTTAAAGTACCAATATGGAAACCCAATTCGTTTGAAGCATCGATCCGTGGTATGTCAACTCTCTGGCAATCGTCGCACCATAATTTTGTTTTGTCTATAGCCGGAGCTCGGAATGAGGATTTGGTGTCACGCACCATTTCTGACCGAGATCGAGCGGAATACCCACTCCCTACGCCACTCGTCGGATTGTTGCCGCTGTGATGATCCGGATTTAGGATATGAAGCCGTGCAACTTCCTGACGAAATGCAGCGTACGCCGTCTCCACGGACGGGAGTGGGTCCATTTTTAGAAGGTCCCGTTTTGTGGTGTCGAAATTCGTGTGGACACTTGCCAAAAACTGAAACAATTTTGTCTCTTGCTGTGATTTGTTGAAAATTGCTATATCCTCTGCACACTTCATAGGATTAGGATTCCTACGATCCACCTCTTGCCAGATTTGTTGGAGTGTTGTGTATAACTCCTCAAGATTCATCTGATTCTGCGAAATTCTATTAGCACGAATTGATAAATCAAATAACTGTAACGAGTCGCTACCACTTGTATATGTGATCGTTAATCCATCCCACATCGCCTTGGCAGATGGATACGATGCATATCTTTGTGCTAATGTTGATTCCATTGTGTTGAGTAGGCTGAAGCAGACATTCAAATATGCTTGTTCCCATTTTTTGTACCTCGGGTCTGTGGTTAAAGGAGGAATATCTGTGAGATGGTGAAGCAGGCCTTTACCTCCAATTGCCATTTTTGCAAGGCGGCTCCATAAGGCATAATTTTGATTTGTGAGTTTGGTACTAATCTGTAGTGGTTGGCTTGGCTCGGGATTCTGGATTTGGTTAAGAAAGCTGGCAAATTGTGTAGGAAGATCTTCGGCGTGGCTTGCTGTTGGAAAAGCAGCCGAGATCTTGGACTCATTGCTCATAGATCTGCTGGAAAATTATGCTTACAGGTAAATGATGATGTTAGGCCAAATGAGGCGGCCTAGCTCTGATACCATATTAGCTAAAAAGGATTGATTCAAAGATGATTTATTCACTTCATTCGATCATGATTTTATACACAGATTGTAGCACATTTTCCTCTTATCTCAATAAGTGCAGGTAGGTGCAAGTAGGTGGATTTAAGTGTTGCAGGTGAGTACAGGTGAGTTTTACTGTTTTTCCTATTCCCATATTGACTAACATTATCAACTTCACAAAGTGAGCTGGTCCTACAACAAGTTGTATGCTGAGCATTTTAGTTAACAAGTGTGATAGATTTGGAACATGAACTGAAGTTCATGCAAGAATCAGGAGAAAGCTGCTGGTTGCAATGTAACAAATAAACTGGCCATTATTCTTGTGGTATGAACAATCAACTAAGTATACATTTATATGGCATTGATTTAGTTAACAAGTGTGATAGATTTGGAACATGAAAACTGCTGGTTGCAATGTAACAAATAAACTGGTCATTATTCTTGTGGTATGAACAATCAACTGAGTATACATTTATATGGCATTGGTTTAGTTAACAAGCATGATAGATTTGGAACATGAAAACTGCTGGTTGCAATGTAAGAAATAAATTACAATTATTCTTGTGGTATGAACAATCAACTGAGTATACATTTATATGGCATTGATATATTCTCATGACAAGAATAACTGTAAAGCAAATCCTCCAAAAAATTTAGAACCAACACTTCCATTGATCTATTCTCATGACAAGAACAACCAACACTTCCATTTGATCCATCCCTGAGTAAAATTTTTGGCTGGAATCCTTCCTCCATGCCTTCCAGTTCAACATTAGATTTGTCCTGAGGATATTAGGCAAAAGAAAAATAGAAATCAATCTTGAAAGAAGACAAAGAATAACAACATCAGATAATAATAATACATGAACACAACTTGGCAGATGAAGAAAAGCTAAGAGCACACACCATATTGGCAGGAGCACAACTTGCAGGCATTTTTTAGTAGTTGTCATCCTGACCGTTGATCGCATGTGTCTTTCTATATGTCCTTTGATCCCACCCCATATATATATATATATATGTATATATATGTATATATGTTGTTTTGGTGAGCTTACCTATGGAAGCAACTTTCATAAGATTATCTTCGAGAGTCTTTCTTAAATTGAAGCCAACAATCCTTTAAAGTTAAAAGGAGGCGGGCGGGCATGGAGTTAGCAGACACCATGAACATGAATATGAACATGATGAGAATCAGACCAAGAAGGGAATCAAGGAAAGGGGCTGCCAAGTTCCTTGATCTGGCATCCATAATTTTTGTAGGTGAGCATAACTAGGAGTACCAGGAGTGGTCAGTGGGTGCAAGTATTATTGTTTTGTTAGCCAGGTGCCAAACTATAGGCGTCTGGCATTATGTGGCATCCCAGTTTGTATTGCAAAAGATCTTCTTGCAACATGGCTTTCGTTTCCTACTGCCATACAACTTATTTGATCCAATTTGGTGGACCACTGCGATCAGACGTGGAACTCTATTTTGACTACACTCCTCATAATTGGGTGAGGGTCCATATTTCGCAGCTACGAAAGGAATACATACCTGTATAGGCTGAGCCAACAAGATCCGATGGGGTTTGGCCATCAATAGATACGTTGTAAATGGCCGACCCTAAAATTGTATGTATTGATGATGACTTTGGAAGTCCAAGGCTAAGTAGTTAGTATTCCGCCTCCTAACAAAAAACAGAAAAGAAAAGAAACATCATCCACAGGCCACAAATTTCGATGAAATGAAATGGAGAATGCAGAATACTAATACGAAACACCAATTGGTGGTAAATCTCACCATTGTGTTGGTTGCAAACTACAGAACAGAATGGACGGAATACTATTGGTGATGAGATGTTTCCTACACCAAACGTTCATACGTGCAGTCTAGATCAGTAGATATATACCTAGTGGCTGGTTGGTCTAGTTTCGTATTTATTATGATGTAGATTTTTGTAAACCAACAAGCTACAATTCATTTGACTCGGGGATTCAAGGAAAGGTCAAACCCCTTTCAGTTTCTCATAAACATCTATCGATCTTTGAGATTACCATTTCGAAAGGTCTAATAAAATCTATACATCTTTGCTTGGTTTGTACGACGGGACAACATTAGTAGGACTATATCCCAAGTAGTGAACACTTGGGATATGTAAAGTGAAAATCTATATATAGAATTTAGCATGCAATGGAATAGAATGGGGCCTGGAATGACATTACGTGTATCGCGTGAATAATAGTTGACCACTTTATACTGAATGCAGAATGGACCTAAAGTACTAGTATGTGCATGCCTATATAATTTGCCCTCAATCTAGTGGTCCTTTATTTGTTTTCTCTCTCCATTTCTCTCCCTTAAAACTCCCAAAGCTCAAACCTTGATCATCCCTTCACACAAAAGTAGAGAAAAGTAGAGAAATGGGCAATGGATATGATGGCCATCATGGGAGCCAATTACCTCAAAAAAAAGTTTTCTTGCCGAAGCTTTGCCGTTTGTCCATCACAGACGTGAAGGT
>JAOWBN010168444.1:0-18295 GCA_028565015.1 Pinguicula moranensis
AAATAACTCATCAATCTCGTAGTTCGAGGTTCTTAAAAGCCAATTATAATTTTAAGAAGGCTGCGCAAAATGGGCCTTAGGATTGATCTGAGACTTAGTTACATGTGAAACAGAGATGGTTAATCATGTTGAACTACTGATTTTCTTGTAAGTGTCTGCGAGTTACAGGTTGAAGGCAACAAAGGAAAATTGACCTTGTGCGGTATAAGTGGTGGACAAAGCAGAACTCTAAAATTACCATCAGATTCTGGCATTTGGAACAAAACTCAGCCATGTCCAAGCCATGTGACAGAAAACTGGACACGTCTAGTACATCAGGCCAGATAGCGAAGTGGGAACATTACCAAGATCTTCATCAACGAGATCTAGTTGATAGATACTGGAAAATGTTCAAATTGTTGTTGTTTTTGTGTTCGTTTTTTTTTTTGTTCTATATTTCATTTTAATGTAATAACCTACTATTACCATTATCAATAGAATTTAGATTATCAAAAAAAACTACATTGGTTGCTAACATATTTTAAGCTAATAGAATAGGTCAATCAGTTTGGCATGTGAGCATGATCTTCTTGGCTAACACCCTACCCCACCCCCTACAAGCTGTGGGGTACGAACAAAAGTGAACTTTGAATAGAAAGAACACAATCAGTAAAGAAATTATCAACTTGGAGAAGAAAGTGAACAAACTAGGTGCTTAAGGGTGCAAGCAAGAACTTGCTCTAAAAAATCATGGTTATCAAACTCCACATGCTTTGCGCCCTTTTAAGAAATCGGATTAGAGCTAGAGAAAATAGGACAATGATTATTACACAAAGAATAAGAGGGTAAGACAATGGAATGCAAAGATCCTGAAGCAACTGAGTGAGCCAGAGAACCTCATCTACAATAAAGGCAAGCGCAAGGTACTCAGACTCACAGATTGAACAAACAACAATCAATTGTTCCATGGTACTCAAAGAAATGAGGTTGTTGATGCAGCACATACGTGGTGCACTTTTGGTACAAGTGTACATGTCGTACAAGTAATACAGTTGTGATAATCACCAATGTTATGCGAATTTTATGCAATTTGGGCTAAACAACAAAGGGGTCAAGTACTACCTACAAACTGAAAAATAGGAAAAAGACAAATAAAGAAAGCTGAAAAACAAGGTACGCATGCATATAATACTTGGATAGAAGATCTAAGGCTTGTGACTTCACCATCTAGTGAATTTAGAGGGTTTCGTTCTACGCTAGCTCTTCGGATTTGTTGTGTTGTTATCTATCGAATTCGTCCTCTCTTAGTCACTTGTCTCTCTGAAGTTGCAAGCAACCTTCTACGATATATAAGCATGCTTCTCTCAAAGTCACACTTGAATACACTGAAGGCTTTAAGTTTAGGGAATCCACACACGGTAGCAATAACCCCATAGGCATTCTCATGCTATGGTGATTACTGTTGGTTTTACCATTCTTAGCATGGTTTGTGCCTGTCGAATTCCCACCATTCTTAATGAACGTGCAAGTGTTGATCAGACAAGTGCAAGTTAGGAAAAGTGCAATAAAACCAAATATCCACAACATCTCCAAATATCTAAACATTATAAGTCCACTACTAAATTAACAAGGGTTACATTACTCTCATAGACAAGTGTTGTAGCCCCTTATTTAGGACATTCAAAGTCCTCAACTAAATACAAAAGGTTGGCTACATCAATCCCCTAAAATAAGGTTCATACCATACACAAAAGATACATGAAAGTTAAGTTCAACCGGCAATAACCCCCCTTGGACGATGAGGAAGGTGCAATGTTGCCTGCCTGTCACTCTACTGCTCCTTCTTCATCTCCATGGCTCCTCTCCAAGTGTTGTTGCCTTGTGCCATGGATCCTGGAAGGATTCTGCCACATAATGGTTTATGGAAAAAATGGATACGTGATTCCAGGGGGGAGATATCTCAGAATCGTTCTCCTTCAGAGACATGAATAAAATTATTCCACGATTCCAAGGAAGACGTTACTAGAATGGGAAACGCTCCCTGAGTTCCAACCCCTGCAGAATTCGAAAGCTCCAGACTAGGATCCCTCCATAATTCCTTCTATTTTCTATCTCTCGAAAGATATGGAGAAAAGTTAGCTTCTTCGAGAAGCTTGAGAGATAGCCTCTTCGGGAAGCTTTGACTTAGTTAGCTTCTTTTGGAAGCTTTGAACAAATATTTGCCCGCATATGAATAAGGGCATATTGGTCATTCTACACTTTGCACTATAGTTTCCAGTAAAAATAGATATGTGGTGTCCAGATTGGGGCTGCGACTTGAATATCTGGGGCAACGACCTTGCAGTCATAATCTTGTATTTCATGGGGCTTTTAGGGTCTTTTTCTTTTCTTTTCCCCCAAAGGGCATTTGGTGACCTGAAATTACAATAGGAAGAGAAATGGGCAATAAAAGTGTGTCCCTTATCAATATTGAGTCAAATTAGACTGAAATAGTCTACATAAAATAGGTATAAAATCGACTCATCAGTTGCCATCCAAAAAGATAGCATTAACGAACTAACTGCTTGCAGATAGAGCTAAGAAGGGAAGTGCATTAATCGACTAACCGAGTTACAACATGCAGGAGATCAGAACGAGTGACATTGAGGTACTCAAGAGCACAAATCAAAGTGTGATACATGGGATAAGCAAGTGGAGAGCCATCAGTAGAATGATACTAAGAGACCACAAGGATATTATTGGCAGGCTTGCAGTCCTAAAAGTGTGCACATGCAAAGAGATCACGAGCAGAAAAAAATAACATCAGGACTGGACATGGCTTAAAGACCAAGAAAATATGTTATGGAACCTAAATCATTGGTGGCAAACTGATGTGATTTGAAAAGTAATGGAATTCATGGACAAATGGGATTCCTACAAAATATGCTAGTCTAGAGGGATAAAATGTTGGAGTATCTAATGTTGGAGTTTCAGGAGTAGATTTCAATGGTAAAAAAATGAAATAACCACAGTCAAGTCTTGTCAACGTCTTGGAGATGGAACTGGATATGGCGCAGACCACTATGGGAGTTTGAACAGACTGATTCAGTAGACCTTAATACCATTCTGCAAGGCATATCTCCGGTACACCAAAGGGCAGACAAGTATGTATTTGACTGAGATAAAGATGGCAACTATACTGTCGCCACTACTTACATGAGGATTATCAGATCCCTAAATATACCTTACTCCCCTAAGGAAGCATCATTCCAAGAGAAGGTCTGGAACAAGATAACACCTAAGAAGATAATGGCCTTTGGATGGAAATTACTCCAAAATGCCTTACCTGTCAAGACTGAACTATTGTACAGGAACTTCATAAGGGGTGAACAGCACCTATCCTACACCCTCTGTCAATCACGTAACGAACAGGAATCTATCACTCATTTATTCACTAATTGCTCGGTTGTTGTGCAGATTTGGAATGCAATATAAGAATGGATAATGAGTGAAGCTAGAGCTCCACAAAATCTGATGCAGGCACCAACATTGCATGAATTCTGTGCTATAAAACCACAGGGTGTCAATCCATGTACATGAAAGTCTATATGACTTTCCATAGCCTGGCAGATCTGGAAAACAAGAAACAAAATACACTTTCAAGCATCGGATATCAAAACTATACATATTACTCAAATCACACAGCATTCAACTTGGCTATGGATAAAGGCAAAAAGAACTGAACACCTGTTTTCTTACTCTGCAGCAGACTGGCTTTTAAGGCCAGAAACAAGTATGGGTTTTTCCATGTGAAACTAGAGAGCACGTTACATTCTACAAAGCGGAGTCTATGGAGTAGTGAACTAGTTAGAATCTTTGTGAATCATAAAATTGGCCACACTCACTGACTTTCTGCTCTCTTTAAACATGCTCCCCTCCTTTACTTATCTACAGATTGCAAACAGGAGCCTCTACTAAGTTTTAAACATCAGAGAACATACATAACTCACCTGCTTTTGCCAATACCAATAGAATAGTTCACTCCCCCCATTTTTGTTCTCTTATTCAAGATTAATGTCTCTTTAATTTGTGAAGGTACGGGTAGGATGCAAATTGTCTTGTGGTGGACACTAACCAGAGATTTTCAAGAATATCTATCTCATATGGACTGATAGACTGAATACTAATCATGAGAATGTTGTGAAAGCATTAGCAGTCCACTGCATTTGTGAGATTCTGCAACAGACTTGGAACAACAATATGGAAGAAAATAGAGCACGGGTGGTTGGTAGAAAATCACTAGTTTATGATGCTATAAGGTTTACAGGCAGAGCTTGGTTAACTACTTCAGTAAATATACTTGTAGCCTCTGACAGCCTACATAGTAGAAAGCTAGTATATCAATGTTGCACTACCCATAAGTCATTGCTTATGGAAGTGTTGCAACAATATCTAGGCCGCGACACTATAAGCTACACAGGCCGAGCTGGTTTTTTAGCAAGGTTAAGGCACTTGTAGTCACCACGTGACAGCCTGCATAGCTGACAGTCATGTGATCACTACATAGCTTCTTCTTGTATATTTAGGGATGTATTCTTATCTATATTATGAACATTGTACCTATTTTCCTCTTTAATGATTTTTTGCCCATCCAAAATAAAAGTCTTGTCAACGTCTAGGACTCCAGGAATTCAGAAGTGATTTTTTGCCAAACTTCAACAGCTGAGCCTCCAAAAATGCACTTTTATGTTTATTTGAGTTAAATTTTCAATATCCAAGTATTTGTTTTATTGTAGGATACTTTTAATGTGTTAATATTAGAATTTATCAAATTTAGGGTTTTGTAATTTGATTTTGCTAATTTGTCAACTATTTAAACGTTGATAAGCCATTTTGGTAGATGGTTTTTTGTTGAATCGAATCATAATTTACTTAAACAAATTGTCTTGTGCTTTTCATTCGCATTTAAACACTTTCGCTACATCACAAACTCAGCATGAAGAAGACACACTAACTAATTAGGAAGAGAGAGACTAATGCTCGTGGGGATAATACCATCGATATGGAGAAAAAATAACAAATATGAGCCTTGAGAAAAGATGAATAAGGATTTATCAACCTGAGTGCTAGAGAACCCATGGGTAGAGAGAAGGGAGTTGAGCCGCTCAAACCAAGCACGAGAGCCCTACTTGAGGCTAGTACTGAAGGCATCACCCCAGTAAGGAAGGGGTACATGAGATTGAAATAGGAGAGTGAGGCCCATTTCAGTAAGTGCTGCTAGTGTTTAGCACGACCATTTTTGTCAGAAGCATTGGGACAAGAGAGCAAGTGATGAATATCATGAGAACAAAGATGATCTTGAAAACGATGATAAGTAAATTCAGTAACACCATTACTTTGAATTTTAAGAATAGGGATGTGATGTTGTTTTTCAACTAAAACATGAAAATGAAGAAATCAGATTTGAACTTGAGAGGGTAAAATAACATAAAATGTTAATAAATCCACAAAAATAACAAAATAATGAAAGCCATGAGTAGACAAAATAGAGGAGGGTCCCTATAAATCATAATGTACTAAAGCCATAGGTCAAGGTTTGCATTGTTCATTAGCAACAAAAGGTAAACAATGACTTTTAAACATTTGACAACTAGTATAAAAATGGGGGCCAAAGAGTGGTGAGGTGAGCGAAATGTTACCTTGCCAATCTAATAGAGATACAATTGATGGGGGGACATGAGCAAGGCGAGAATGCCATGATGCAAAAGACCTTCAAAGTGAGAATATTGCAGAGCAATGATGAGGGCAGGGATGCTATGATCCAATACCTACAGGTGTCAATAACAAAATAAGTGTCAATAAAGGTAACGGCTAAATAAATTTTGAAGTTAATTTGCTAAAAGAAAAAGGATTTTTGGTGAGATGCAGAACAACGAGAACATCTAATAGCGAAAGATAAGAAGTGGGAGAGGTGTTACCAATACATGAGATAGTTGAAGTGGTGTCATTATCTACAGTCATATAATCCTTACCCACATAAGGAGTAACATGATCCAAAGTAGCAGGAGAAAGATTCATATGAGCTGAAGCATCGGTACCAACATTCCGATGACCGAATCCAAAGAATGGAAGTCCAATGATCTGAAGGAATGGTTGAAGATTTAAATTTGTATATCTAACTCACATGGCAAGTTCTCTACAAAGTTAGTATGGAATCTTCTCCGTCGTGCTTAGTCTTCACTATTCTCCTTCAAGGTGACTTGGTGTCAAGCCATTCCACCCAAGATTGGGATATTTTATTAGCAGTTTAGCATAAAATCGTTCCTACTGACTCTCACATACAACGGTCAGGTATTCTCTTAGCATCCATGTGTTCTCTATGCTCATTTGGTACCAAAGAGTCCCTAGAACAGTTGTTCATACGGTGTCCAACTGCGGTGCACATTTGGAAGTTTTTGTTCTATACACTTGGTTGACTCGTGCATTCTGGACTCCTTTGCTAACTGATGTGCCTTTGTTAGGAGCACTTTAGAGCGAACTCACTATACTCTTTACTCACTCGCATGCTCACTCAACTTTATTTTGGAGAGCTTTGGATTGCTCAAAATGGGGTTCATTTTTAGAATGCCATTGTTGAACCTAGAGGTGTTATCTCAAAAGTTTTGTGGTGGCTAATTGAGTTGGCCCCTACTCAAGTCTCTTTGTCTTTCGAATTGGCCATGCTACATCATTGGCGGATACCGATGCAACATGTTACATTGAAGCGCTCCATTGCTATTTTGTGGGAACAACCTCCCTCTGATTGGTTGAAGTTCAACATTGATGGTTCAATTTTGGCAACCTCTAGTGGTTGTGGCGGTATTCAGCATGACTCCGAGGGGCGTTGCTTGTTGGATTTCATCCAGCATTTAGAGAGGACATCCAGCACCATGGCCTAGATCTCGTCATTCCTCCATGTCCTAACTCTTTGTTAGTAGCTCAGGTTGGATTGCATCATCTTTGAATCATATTCGCTAATGTTGGGAAATTGGTTTAATATAGAGGCACATTTCCCCAGGTGGTATCTCTCTCAATGACAAGATCTTGTCTCTCTTGCAGTTTTCTTCTCTTTGCAAGTTTGTCACTCATTTAAGGAAGCTAACTTTTGTGCTATCATCTAACTAACCTTAGAACGGCTGGTTCCTACACTTTCTATGGACTTATGAAGCCCTCCACTAGTCTGTTACTACTGAGTTACATGTTGATCGTCTGCGGCTCGCTCATTTTCGCATGATTTCACACCTTTAGGACCCGCTTTCTTTTTATTTAGACTATGTTTTACTTGATCTTGCTTTACTTAGCCTTGTTAGACATTGTTTTGGTTATTAATGGAGGCTGACCTTTTGCGCTAAAAAAATCGTAAACTGTATATGCTTATAACAATGTTGTGAATTGATTAGCAAATGTATGAAGGCTTTAAATATTTATCTCCATAATTCATACAGGGCCACGGGACTCTCTGTAATTTTTGAGCCACGAGATCGCATTAGAGAACGATCTTTGATGAACTAGGGTTGTTGGGAAGATGAAAGGGGAGGAAAGTTGAGGGATGGGTTGTTTACTCGACCTTTGGCTCACTTGTATGTGTAAATTACATTGTACACAGGTTCTAGAGATGAAATAGATGATGTTGTTGGTGCTAGTTAACCAATGAACTGGAAATCGGTGACTCGATGAAAGGAACGATGTTCACAAAGGGATGGATGAGTCTAAAGTATGTTGGTTCGTTAGAAATATATGGAGAGAGAACCAATGACTTCGACTTTTTTATGGACTTAGTTTTAATTCAGTATGGAATTAACGAGAAATGATATAGCGCAAGAATTTTTAGCAATAAAATCACAAGAATGATAGGCCCCGCATATTTATCACTAAATGGACAATTGTGATTGGTGTTTAACACATGGGGATTGGTGTTTAACACGCGTGCCCCACCATTCTTTTGATTTTCTTACTAAAAATTATTGCGCTATATCATTTTCCGAAATTAACTCGCCAACGACTTTGACTTTTTATAATATTTGTACATTATTATTTTTGAGTCATTACAAGGACAATGAGCAGCTGACATAGATTATGTTTTCTAATACAAAATTTAATACAATAGCAGTAAGCAACTAAAAATATGATGATTTTACGTGCTGATTTTTAATTCAATCTCAACAAACCCTAGGTATAATAACAATAGTTGAAGATTTGGAGGATTTTTATTGAGGATGAATAAAAACATTGTTAGATATGAAAGACGATGACAAAGTATATAGTTTTATCTTGTTTTTGTACAAAACTTAAACTCAATTGTGGACAACTCTATGTATACAAATAGACAACGGTCAAATGAACTCTACACTCTAGCATATGCTATGAAAGTGACTTGTCACCACTGTATTGGAAACTTGACTTGTCTCCTCGAACTGTGTGAGATGGAAATAAGCTCGTGCAATCTTCTCCATGACACCCCCACCCCAACGGCTAAGTGTTGGATTTACAAAGATCCCAACCTTGGAATGAAAGAAACTGAAGGGATCACAAAAGAGGCTCTTGGTGAAAATATCATCCATCTAAGATGAGAATGAACAAACAGTGTGTGACTGGTGCTGGAAAAACTCTTTTCTCAAAGGAAGTGATACTCCAGCTCAACATGCTTAGCCTAATTATGAGAAACAAGATTGGAACTGGGAAAAAATAGCTCTCTGGTATGCACTAAATAAAAGTGGAACCCGAGAAGTGGCAAACCTGAAGATCCCAAAGAAGATGAGTAATCCAGAAGACGTACGGTACTCGGACTCACAACTGGACCAAAAAATGGCGGGTTACTTCTTAGAACTAAAGGAGACTAGATTGTCGGTAAGAAAAAGTGCATCGTCGAAAGTAAAACGACGAGTGTCAGGGAAACACAGCATCAAATTAAGCAAGGAGCTCAGTAGGAGAAGTTAAGCGACAAAAATTGAGGCCAATGAACAGAGGGTCCTTGATATAACAAGGAATAAGCTTGACACCAAGAAAGTGAGACGCCATCGGGGCGTGCATAAACTAACTAACCAAACTGATGGCATGGCAAATGTTAGGACGAGTAATGTTAAGATATTCGAAAGTACCGGCTAAAGAGCGACAAAGTTTCAAATCCCCAAACGGAGAACTAATAGCATAAAGATGTTGAGAAACCACCATAGGAGTATGGACAAGCTTGCAATCCAGGAGCTCATGAGCATACTTTAGTTGGTTGAGAAATAAACCATCATTAGTAGGAGTAGCTTCGTGACCAAGAAAATAGGGAAGAACACTGAGATCCTTAGTAGCAAACTCAGAATGAAAGCGACAAAAAAAGCATTCCAGGAGTGGCAGATCACTACCAATAAGGAGGATTTCATCCACATTGAGAAGCAAATAAAAAATAAGAGAACCTTAGCAAAACAAGAGCGATGTATCAACACGGTTGCAAGTGAAACACAATGAGAGCATAAATGTGCTAAACTGCTTAAACCAAGCGCGGAAGGCCTACTTCAGACCATAAATAGCCTTCCAAAGATAACAAACACAATTGGGAAACTGAGGATCGACATAGTCTGGGGTTTGCTTCATGTAAACATCTTCAGAGAGAGAACAATTAAGAAATGCGTTTTTAATATCAAGTTGGCGAAGAAGCCTACAATGAGAAATAGGATAGAGAACAATGCAAACAGTGGCAGCCTTTACAGCAAGTCTAGAAGTATCAAAAAATTACAAACCGAGAACATGAGTGAAGCCATTGGAAACAAGATGAGTGTTGTGACAATTGTTACAGCCACCCGAAAGATACTTTGTGTGGAAAACCCACTTGGTGCCAACATTAGCACGAATAGGGCAAGGAACGAGAACCCATTTCTAGTTTTGGCGAAGAGCATGAATCTCATCATTCATGGTAGAAAACAAAGTAGGATGCAAGGCAGCAAACTTGAAACCACAAGGCTCCGGAGAAGTAGGAGAGGAGAGAGAAAACTATATTAGGCTACAAAACTGAGGTCAACAATATGGCAATGACAAATATACCAACCTTGGCTCGGGTGACCATAGGATGAGACATCAAAGCAAAAGTACGACCTAAAGGAAGCACAGTAGCTGGAGCAGTGACTATCGAAGGCAGAGCAGAGGGGTCTGAGAGACAACAAAAGGTGAAGCCCCTGCATAAGAGGGTGTCACACACTAAGAAAAAAAGAGAGTAGAAGAAGACGGAGACGAAGGAAAGGAAAAGACGTAGGTGGAGGAGACAGAGGGGTTTAAAAGGGCTCAAGAAAGATAGAGATAATAAGGGACGACATATGTTGGGCAAGAGACGAGGAGTGGAGTGTAAAACAAGTCTCATCAAAAGAAGCATGCCAAGTGATATAGATACGAGAGGTGAGGAGATCAAGGAAACAAAAATCTTTGCGAGAAGAACTATAATTAAGAAAAAGGGTAGGGAAGGCTGCGGGGACTAAGTTTACGAGGAACATAATTATGTAAACAGGAAAAAAAAGGATTTGAGTTCTCATAGTAGGGAACACTAGAATAAAGAATCTAAAGAGGGGAATACCTGCAAGGAGCATGGAAGGCAGTCGATTGATGACCTACACTGTAATGCTGAAGGCATCGAACGAGAAAGGGAGAGGAAGATGCAAATGAAAGAGAAGTGCAAGACCAATCTCGTTGTATGTCAATGCTTATGCTCAGTACGACCATTTTGAGTCGGGGCATAGGGGCTAGACATTTGATGATGGATACGAGAGGAACGAAAGTGTGTTAAAAATGATGATTGGTAAACTTAGTACTACCATCACTTTGAAACGTGGAGATTTTAGTAGAAAGGTTGGGTTTCGATAAAAGCATGAAAATGAAGAATTATATCATAAAAAATATACTTACAACTAAGAGAATAAAATAAAGTAAAGCGAGAGGCCACCAAAAATCATAATGAAAAAGTTCTAAAGGTCTAGAGGCACGACATTCATTACTAATAAATTGGTGACGATGGCTTTTAGCCATTTGACATGAGACACACAAGTGAGGGGTTGGGGGGGAAGCAGAACTAAGAGACAAATGCCAAAGAGGAATTACAAAATAAGATACATGCAACGACGCAAATGTCAAAGATCAAATGGTCCATGCAAGGCGCGATGACGAACAACAATGACAAAGGCTGAGATGCCACGATCAAGAACTTACAAGCCATCATCATGCCGGCCAACTGCTATCACTTGCCACATGCGACGATGCTGAATTAAAAATGCACGGTAAGAAGTTGTAACATCAATAGGAAGATCATGCGTTAACTAACTAATAGACAATAAGTTTTTTGTGATAAGGGAAACAACATGAACATCCAAGAGGGGAATATTAGGGGTTGAAGAGACAGTACCAATGTGAGTGATCAATAACGAAGCTCCATTACCAACCACGACATGTTGCATATTGAGATACGAAGTATGAGCCTAAGAAAGAGTCTGGGCCTGACTAGCAATGCAGGATGAACTAGGTTGGAATGAAATCTAGCTAGTAAAAAAGGAAAAACTTGGTTGTTGTCCAAAGTTGCTTGCCAAAAATAGCTCGGCCCAACCGTGGCAAAATATCCAACAGAATATGTGTGGGCGTTTGGAATTCGAAAATCAGAATTTTTGAGTTCTGAACTGTTCTAATTTTTGAATTCCAATCCGAAATCTTTATTCGAGATTTCGGATTGGATCGGAATAAGATTTCAGTTCTTAATTGGAATTTTGGATGGCTCAAAAATTTGCAGATCGAAATTCGGATTTTCGAATTTTGAACTTTTCTTAAAAAATTCGTTTTGAATGAAATGTTGGCACATAGGATTCCGGTTTTCTCCATTGCCTTACGGAGATTTTTGAGAGTCTCCTCGTGGTACTCGTGTGAGCCGTGTGAGAAATTGAATATGGCCACGTTCATCCCCGCACGCAAAGCTTCTCCGACATGGGAAAGAATCGAGAAACATGTCCGAGCGTGCATACAATCTTCGTCTTCGGGCACTTCTCGATGATGTGTTCAATTCCATGTCTGCTGGAAGCCCTGCACTGTTTTGATTTGATATGTGCTTTGCCGGTTTTAAGTGTAGTGTATTTTATCTCTTGTGTGCATTGTATACACACATATATAATATAATATATATATATAGGATCCATGAACCCATTATTTCACACATTAATTGACACATATTCCTTAAAAGTCTAAGTTTAGGGTCCGTAGGATTTGGGATTTAGGGTTTAGATATTAGGTTTTTAGATCGTAGAGTATAAGTTTTAGAGTTTAGGGCTTATGATTTAGGATTTTTAGGGTTTACGACCCTAAACTCTAAAACATACTAACCCTAAGCCCAAAACCCCTAAATTGTAAGCCATACATCCTAAAACTTATACCTTACGACCTAAAAACCTAAATATTTAAACCCTAAATCTCAAACCCTAAACTCTACGGACCATAAACTTAGACTTTTAAGAAATATGTATCAATTAATGTGTCAAATAATGGATCAATGGAACCTTGCTCTCTCTATATATATACACACACGTATCAAAAGCTACTATAGGTTTTTTTTTTCCAAAAAATGGATTTTATTTATGTTAGATCATCTATTATTTAATTTTATAATCATAATTAAAAAACAATTCAAAAATTCAAAAATTTCGAAGCGATTTTTGAATTTCTGAAATATTTTATTTAAATTTTTTTTATTAATATTTGAAAATTCCAAATTTTCAAATTCCGAATATTAATACGGAATGAAACAAAAATTAAACATTAATTCCAAAAAAAATTCAGGTTTAATCAAAAATTGCTTTTTCCGATTTTTGATTACCCAGCCTACAGCAAAACATTAAAGCTAAGCCTGAGCAGGAAGCCAAACTATTAACTATGGGTTGTAAGAGCGCGGGCCAAACTGAGAGGCACAAGCAACAAGCCCAAACCGAGGAAGATAAGGGCCAAAGAAAATGCAGAAGTTGGCCCATACGTAAGGCAGAGGACCCAAACGGTTGTAGAGCGGTAAGATGAGCAGTGGTGGTAGCGTCCAGCCAGTCCGACGTGTGTCGGTCATAGCAACGCTCGACATACGTTTTTTTTTTTACGCAATTCAATTTTTTAATAGATTTCAAGCCGATCAATTTAAGAAAAACGGTGAAGAAATAAACAAGTAAAGAACAGCAACTTTTCACGTCTCTTAATTCATAAAAATTACTCTGAAAAAATATACTTATAAGCTAATTATAATTTTAAGAACCTGTCCAAAACAAGCCCTAATTCATAGCATCCGGCGAAGTAGAAAGAGCTCGCTGCGTTAATTGCAACGATGAGGTGGAGGGGACGACAATTATGCACAGCAAAAAACTGACGCAATCTTTCTCAGGATGCGTTAATGCATATCTAAATGCTACACCTTCTTGACCTTCCTCAGATTCTCCTTGTTCAAATTAATCAAATGGAATCGAAATATGCAAATTCACACGCACAGATCTTGGCAGGTTTGTAACAACTTCGAAGAGGGTTTGGAAGACTATTGATTTATAAATCTTACAACTGCAAGAGAATCTGCACCTTATCTCTCTACATGGAGGAATACCTTTATACCTTCACATACTCCCGAAGTCTCCAGTTGTACCAAGTGCTTACACTATTGGAGTCCTTATAAAGAGATCATAAGATATCCGGCATTTTACCCAGTTCGTGTGTGGATGAAACAGAGCTTCATTCTGAGGAACATGAGTATGACTTACAGCCCAGTGCTAGTTTCATACCTACCTGTTCTTCAACGCAATCTCCTCTGTTAACTTACTCCTCACTGCCATCAATTTCTTCGTCTGAGAAGCAAAACGTAGGGGATTAAATGGTGGATGAACAACTTTCTATGCATACTTCTCATTGAACAACAATAGGATCCAGAATAAAGGTTTGAAATGCAATTTTGCAAGAGTAACAAGAGGGAGTTCATGCCTGAGATGCCGGATATGGAGAATTCACTCAGACGTTCGGCACAGTTTTTGAGTGCTTGGAGCTCGGCCTCTTTCTCATGGAGTTTCCTATTTGCTTGTTGCAGCTTAGACTCCAACTCCAGTATTTGGCTTTCCTGTTGCTCCATCACCAAGCGGCATAACTTTTTATCCAACAGAACTGGTGGTACTCCATAACATGGATAAATGTTTGAATCATCATCATGATCTTTCGTCGAATCCTCAGCCTGTGTGAAGAATCACAAGTGCATGTTGTAGCTAAAATATTAAAGTAACCAACAATGAAGCTTTTCTAGTTTGAAACTCTTGGATCAAGAACTTGCCTCAAAGGGTTCTGGTTTCACTTCGGTACAAGAACTTTCAGTTGGGAACCAAGGAAGCTTTTGTAGTTCTGATTCTAGCTCTGCTTCCAAGCGGTCCCTTTCCAGCAACGCAGGTAATTGTTCTTCATGAACACAACAAGTGGCACTCTCACCATCAACAAATGTTGTCTTGTGGGATGAACTTTTTCTTCTCATGATCTCAGCCTTAAGCTCTCGGACAACCTTCGTGGTCTCATTCACAGTGCTGTTTAGTCTACTGATTTCTGCTTTTCCAGCAGACATCATATGCGTCATTCCAAGACCCACTCCTGTCTGTAAAAGAACAACAGGAGACAAATGCTGATTAGTTGCAAATGTAGGAGCAAGAGGCTGAATGGTAGAGACCAAAAAGCATTACAAATCTAGTTGAGAGAGGGAGGGCCTTCAAGTCTGAAATCCAACACAAATATCCCTCAAGCCTGAAAACTAATACAAATATCCCTCAAATCTGAAATCTAATGCAGATATCCTTCAAGTATGAAAACATCCAAGACAGACTAAAAATATGAGCTAGGAGTCGCAAAAGCATCAATCATTCAAATTGTAACTAGTAATGATCGGTGCATGATATTTGATTCCGTGGAAAAATACCAAACTAACAACATTGGACATGAAAAGAGAAGCAGAGAAACTAAATGTCTCAAACCAAGAAGCCAACCTTTAAAAGCACAAGATTCGCACTTTCCAGTAACATACTTCCCAATTCTCCTCTTCTTCAAGCAAACGGAAACTCTCCTTCGACTCCCACTTCCACCTTGGTCAACAGCCAACTCTTTAACACCATTTCCTGCAGACCCTTTTTTCCCCTTATTTAGCCAAACACCATTCTTCTTGACCCTTCTCCCGTTTCTCTTCTCCAACTCATGGCTCGTCTGGGAGCTCGAAAACCTAAAGATTCCGCCATCTTCATTCCACTCATTTTCTTGACTGCTTTCCCGCTGATGTACCTCATCAATTATAAAGATTGAATCTTGAGGCTGTACATCACTGCTTTCCCCAGATTCTTGCTCGCTATTCTCGATTTCCGAATAGGTATTTACGGTTTGATTGCTGTTCATCAGTTTCTTGGCCAAAATCCCAGATCCCGCGGCTGCCGCCGCTGCCAGTAGGACTTGCCACATCTGGTTGTGCTCCAGAGCAAGTTCAACTTCTGGTATTCCAAATTGTTGGGAAAAACATTCAGGTGGTTCAAGTTAATAGAATTGGTTCTAGCGAAAGAGAATGCAACAGTAATTAAGCTTTGTAAACATCTGAGTAACCTTGGCTGAGTCTCGGACAATGGAGGAGATAACACCGGTCTTTCATGCGCGTGAGACTGTTCACATGCTTCCCGCTCTGTATATTTGTGGAGAGTGGGCCTCACTTTTTCTTATGAACTTAATTTTTTTTTAATGAACTTGAATTGAAACAATGCGTAACACATGCGATTAAGGTTTTATTTAGGTTGTCTGTGTGGGTGGATTTGATCAAGCCTAGGTAGCTCAAGTGGTGAGAACTATACTTAAAAAATGTGAGGTACAGGAATCGATACCCACCTGGTCGCAAAACAGAAACGGCCTCTTTGTATAATTACAAGGGTAAGGCCGCGTACATCAGCCCCTCAGACCCCAACTTAATTGGGAATATACTGGGTAAAGTTGCGGTGTGTGGGTGGATTTGATAGCTTGACAGGACGTATCCGGCTTCGCGGATAATTTCTGGATATCTCAGGGATAATTTTTTTAGTCCTAAGTTTGGTAGTGGAGGGATACAGTACTAAATAAAATTATTGTTTTGTACACTTGCTTATTGAGCGGATTATCCAAACTTGGTTTATTAATGTCCATTTACTTAATTACCCTCGAAATTTGAGTATATAAACTGAAATCTTCTATCAAACCCTAATCCCTCTTCTTCAATATCCCATTTCTCTCGAAATCTTCGATGGCTCTTCATCCGTCGCCTTGTGAAGCCGCCGTCTAGATACACTATGCGCATGACTGCGCGTGCTTTCAAGGCTTCTCCAACAAAGAATACATTGAATATATTCCAAGCCAAAAGCAGCGTGCTGTAACCTCAATAATCCCAAACTTCAATTCCGGGTCTGAGAAAGAAAGTTGCCTCATTCAACATGTCCATCATCAGTCTCATATTCATCAAATGGTTTGAGTTATTAGAATCCTCTCTATCACAACAGCCAATAACAATAAATCCACTCAAGATACCCAACAGAACAACCAAATAGTTTAATCAAACATTCAAGCAAAAACTAGGACAAACATAAGAGCTTTCGAAGAAGAACAAACTCACAATAGCCCACTATTTCCCACATGAAGCTTACTGTATCTATCCATATTAGCATCCTGTATTCTTAACTATGGCCCTCCATGTTGTTGTTGTACAAATCACTGGCAACAAAAATGTGGACCCCCCTCCCTTAAAAATGAACAACTGAGACGAAATTAAACAAAGAATTTAACACAATAACCAGCTTCCTGCTTTGTTGTAGAAATTGCTGAAAGTGGTTTTGAGAGAAAGAAGCCATTGAAATTATGTAGCCGACCAGTCAGTGGGCTATCGCCGTAAAGGAGCTGGCGCTGATCTTCGACAGAAACTTCTCACACGGAAGAATTCAGATACGGAGGTCAAGAAAACGATCATCGGGGATTTTATGCAAAAATTGGGGATATGGGCATTATTTATAACAGGTAATTTAAGTAATAAATGTGAATAGTAAGGGCAAAATAGTAATTTCGTAAAGCGGGTTAAAGAGGGAACAACAACAACCCTCCATCTTTTCGGGACGAAAATGCCCGACTTATCAGGCCGTTAGCCTTGTCTGAACCATATTCCGTCGGGCAGGGATAACATCCGCATGAGTACCGAACAAAGGACATAGCCGAATAACTTTAAGTTATCACATTTTATCCAGTCAATGACCCGTTATCAAGCCCACCCTGCAAGATTCAGATTTTGATTGATGGCCATCCACCTGCAGCAACCCATAACCAAAGCCCAGTCTCAAGTCCATGAACCCAATGCCGAAAGAACAGGCCAGATGAACCGAGGCCTATCTCTCAAAAGGCCTAAGATAGAAAAACACGGCCCAAATACAAAATCCCTAACGCTTTTTACCCACCAAAACACTTTTTACCCACCAAACGAAATAAGCCATTCAAATCGGATACATGTCAATTTCCAAGACGTGGATGTACCACCTTGATCCCCATTATAAATGAGACAAGTGGAGAGGACAAGTGTCTCAATCCATTTCTTATAAATAAGACCTTTTCCATAGAAGAAAGAGAGTGAAGAGAAGAGGGAAAAGAGGGGAAAATATTAGGAAAAATGAGAAATATTTTATAAAAGGATTCTTGTTATCAACTTTGGATTAAGGAAATTCTACGGCGTCACAAGCGATTTCCTTTTTCGGAGATATTAATAAGACATCTACTTAATATTATTCCCTTATAATTTCACCCTCAGTCTTTTTTATATCTTATTATCTAATTCTACATATTTATTTTGCGTACGGTGAATTTAATAACTTGGTAGGTCCAAACTTGACCATACCTCTAATGAAGCTCATATCATCATTTCCTTGTTTGTGTACAAGTTATGTTCAAAATTAGGGATTGGCAGCATAATCTAAACTGCAAGTGTCAACTGGACTACGGAGTAAAAAAAATCCATCTTATAATATTCAATTCCCACATTTTGAGATACAAAAACTAAACAAGCCCGAAATCCCTAGCAGTAAGAGAGTTCTAGTTCCAAGCCACTTTACTCTATATGCTACTTGATACGATCTTCAATAGGAATTCTGATCTTGTTACCAGCTTATACAGAGTATTCTAACTCAAATGAAGATTTGGATTCGAGGACGAATCCTTCCCAGGATGGAGGCGATGATGTGATTGTTGGGGATCCGAGACGAATTTGGATTCTTGCATGGTTTAAAGTAATTGGACCCTGCAATGTAAA